>JAHZMZ010004480.1:0-15938 GCA_027743805.1 Lepidocyrtoides sp. E14 | reverse complement strand
ATTTTTTTTTTGATTTAAGCTGTCTAATTTTCAAAGAAATAACTTTTCAAAACTTGTTTCCTGTCAAAAAACTTTTTTGTCCCGTTTTCGTAGAGAATTGCTATCTGCATGCTTTGAGCTAATTTGTACCAAACCCGTCCAAGTGTTTGGCACTGTATAATTTACGCTAGTTACTACAGGAAATGAATGTGAATGTGCCTGCCTAACGAGGTCATCGGGGCTTGGCTACAAAAAAAAGCTTTGAATTTAGATGGCTCACTCTATGAAACTACATTTGTATCATTGCCCAGCAAAATATGTAGATGCATATTAAGCTCTAGCTATTAGAGGGGTTGACAGATGTATGAGTCTATCTGCTTTTGATTGTGTGTACCCCGTCCTGGTGAAGTGAAAATGGCAACAATTACCATTAGAAGTAATCCGGTGAAAATGGCTTTTTGTATGCTATTAAGGGTAGTGCATGAAACGAGTGTATGATGATGATGACCAGTATATAGCAGAAAGCTGGAGTCGGCAACGGCAAGGATACTTAGTAGAGTAGTTGCAGCATTTTCACTCATTTCAGTTTTTTGTATCCACACGAGAATTAAGGTAGTAAAAGGGAAATCTAATAATATGTTGCGATAAATAATGAAAAAATGGAGGTTACAAGTCAAGTGTAAAATTATGTATGGACTGGTACGAGCGGGAAGAGGGAGGCTAGCAAAAAAGGATTTATGCATACATGTGTCATAAAGATTGAAAAATAAAATTGAGTCTCATTGAGTGTCTGTCATTCCTTCCTTATTATTATTATTATTATTTCAGAATAAATGATGTAGTGGCATGCCTGCGGACAGTCAACTCATCAGAATTAGTATCCAAAGAGTGGGGGACATTAGGAATATGTGAGTTTCCATTCGTGCCAGTACTAGGTAAGCTGAAATAAATCTTTAACTTTATAAATGTAAGATTCAATTATTTTGGCTAAACCAACATTCAATGAAATGAGTCTGGTCCTTTGTGCGTTCAGTTCGAGTAATTTGTAAAACTGTTGTCATACTATGAGGTATGTATGTCTACATTACCAGCGAAAGAAACCATTAACAATTACTTGGCACCTAATAAACTATATGAACATGAAATAATGCAAAAACAAATTTGAAAACTAGGTATGCTGAGGCAGGCAATTATGTATACATGTATTACTTCACCCATCGGTCCTCCCAGCACCCATGGCCTTCGTGGACAGGGGTCATGCATGCGGATGAAATAAATTTTATTTTTGGTGAGCCACTTGACCCTACAAAGGGCTTCGCACCTCAGGAGGTTGAGCTCAGTCGACTCATGATGCGCTATTGGGCCAACTTTGCCAAAACGGGGTAAGCTCCTAATCCTCTACACAACTCATCTAAACGAATGTCCAATGTTCGAACAAAATATATTTTAATATTTTTTTAAAATCCCCCAAATGTAGGAACCCGAGCCTTTACCCCAACGGAACGTGGAACAAATTATATTGGCCTGTTCATACGGCGTAAGTTAAATGAATAAAATGTATTTAAACTGGAATAGGCTTGGTGAAAGCCATGAAAGTGAAAGTGAACCTATGAACGATTGTTCCTGTAGATATGGACGGGAATTTTTGGAATTGAATGTTAACGCGACCAAACAAGTCACCATCGGACGAGGTCCGAGACTCAAGCAGTGTGCCTTTTGGAAAAAATATCTGCCACAATTAGTGCAAGCTACCTGTAAGTAGAGTCGTTTCCCAAAACATATATTATGATAACCACCAGTTGTGCAAAAATAAAATGCATTATCTTAATTTATTATTCTAGCCATGCTTACACATCAAAATGAACCATGTTCAAATGGCGATGTTCCCAACCGGATAGTTACAGGAGAACTCCTGGTCACCTTAGGTATCATTCTAATAGTGGCATTAATAATTCTCATTGTTTTATTTGGAGTCTACTTCCTATATCATCGGAGCCGACGACACTAAATTCCACTCATATTGTAGTTTATATTATATATTAGAGTATTTCCATTACTTTTAGATGTTCAGTTTCCCTAATGGCTAACGAGTAACAACTTGTAGTTTTTTTGTGTAAAAGTTCAACTTGTGTACATATAATCTAACAGTTGTGTTCATCAATATATAAAAAATATATATAAACATATATATATATATATATAAATAGTCTTACATTACTGAGTATTTGGACGGTGCTACTACTACATGTAATGTACATAACCAGCTTAACACAAGCCACGGTACAAATTATAATATGATTTTATAGAAAAAAAATACTTTGTAGCCGCAGATTCCAGTTCTCTTTCACCACCACCATCACCACCCCGCCATATACTGTGCTGAAAGTGGCTAACAAAAACTAACTAATTAACAATATCCGTTATACAAAACACTGATTTCACACGATTTCTCCTAAAATATCACTCGAATGCCCTTACTTGTTGTAATTAAAATATTACAAATACTGTACTAGATGGAGAGCATTTCCAAGAAATGTAAATATTTGGCATGATACCTTGCAAGAGGTGATTAGAATTGAAAATTGTAGCAGCAGTTGGCACTCCAAAATAGAATTGCAGTATAGAGAGAACCTTTTAGACCACTTTGAAATGAAAAAAAAAATATAATATATTTTTCAAAGATAATCACTGAAACAACATTACATGCACCATATTATTAACTTTAACAGACAAATTTGAAATTGAAATGACTTCATTAATTATAAGTTAAAAGTTAAACTATACTAAACAAAATAATTAATTTTTTGCTGAGGCTAAATTTGATTGGAAATTTTTTAGTAATATTTATACGTAATTGTTAGACTATTGTGATTTTTATTGACTGCTGACATGCGTATTTTTGATTTTGCTGTTACTGTGTTATAGTAATTTATAGTATTCCTTTAAAAAATCATATTTACTTATCGTCTTGAGAAAGTAGTTGAATGTATAATCTCAGCCATCACTCTGATTACATTTTAATCAGAGTGTTGATTAACTAGGTAGCAAAAGTTTGATTGATACTTTATTCTTCTTCTTCTTATTATTATTATTACTACTACTACTATATTTATCTATGTTATATGTTTACCTTTCAATTATTACTATTATTATATATTATGGTACCTGTGAAAGTGCTTCTTTATATGAGTAACAGCGCAGTAATAATAATTGTTTTGGCTGTAATGTTTATATACAAAAATGATGGTACATGTTGGCAAGAAGACTGTAAGGAATTCTCGTTGATTTTTGCCTGTTTCAGTTATCATTGCCATTGGCCCAGTTTTGCCTCATTGACGAGATTCGGATGATTGCTTAACCACCATCTTCTACTACTTCTAACCACAAAAAAAATCGTACCTTTCATGAAAACTGCACGGAAAACTTGTGTCAACTTAATCCAATGTAACCCTTCTCGTCAACCACTTTATCTTAAAGGCACTCTATCTAAGTGATTCCTCTCTGGACGGCTACATGTTCATTTACACATATGTATTATGTAATCTGATTTAGTGAAGGAGATGGGCCAACTTCAGATTAACCGTTTTACAGTCATATTTGAACTGGTCGTGTGTCAAGTGTAAGTCAGTTGTACAACAGAATGTTACTAGAATGTGGTGTACATAAGTAGGTAAATACGTCTTCTTTGTAAATCGCAAAACTCCGATGATGGTTTTCCATCAATACAAACACATATAAATTATTAGTAGAGTTCTTTTGTTCAATTTCTCCAATTTATGCTTGGTAGTAACCAGCCTGATAGTGTCTAAAGCTTAAAAAAGTTTAAACTGTTCCTCCTCATCCTCCTCCATTTTTTAGAAAGTAAAGCACCCTACAGGTTGGTATCCAGGCTCTGTCTTAATACAATACAATTGAAAGGAGACGACAGAAAAAGTCGAATAAAGGATGGCGGGGAGTTATTGTAAGCAGTCAGGTTTCATTGCAGAGAGTGTAAAATCCCTGAAAACTTGAAATGATTATACAAAAATGTTTTCGCCTTTTACCCGTACGGTTCAGGTATGCTTTGTGTTTCTCAAAAATTTCCATGAAATGTGAACGCATGCCTCCTTAAACTTAAAATATTATTGCTATTTTTTGATGTCCTACTAAATGAAGTCATCCACTATTAATGTCTAACGTTTAGTTGGCAAAAATTATAATATTTCCATATAATAAATTTCATCCCGACATATTCAAAGAGTTAAATTCTACAGTCTACAAGTATAACCATCGTCATCATCAGTTTGTGCTGACCTTGTATTATGAAACTAAAAATTTTTATGCATTCATTTCAAGTAAACAAATTTGTTGAACCTGTAAATTGACGAGCGAGCGGATGTCCATATAGGTAGTGGCAAAACTTTGAAATTTATTTGAAAGCAACCTATAATAATACACTATTAAAAATCCATTCTCTTATTATTATTCTTATTATTATTATTGTATTTATCAAGTAGAGAAATATCCAACAAGATCAATACTATTGAAATGCTCCAATTATATTAAATTAATAGCTGTTCATCGTCATCGCCAGTCATTATTGTACTGGTATAAAAATCGGGGTGCTTCTGAAATATCGGCTGGAAAAAAACACAAGATGTTATATACCACTAATAAAATTAATAATAATGATAATAATACATAACTGAAATATTGTATACAGTTTATATTACAGTCTGCAATCTGCAAACATTTTCCATCTACAAGGGAATTAATATTTACATACATACATACATAAAGTTAATAGTAACTGATACAAACAACTAACCGTTTTTGTACGCCTGAAAATCCTTGATTACGAGTACTAGAGAGTTTTATTGTCATCGTAGAATATAAATATATGATTATGATAACGTAATGTACATACAACAGATGCTGTGACCAAACGCTTTCTGTAGGAAATTAGAAGAAACATTTTTTGAATGAAAAGATCCTGATGGTATCCTTCAGTAGTTCCCAAAAAAATTGTTTTCTTCGGTCTTGTACCACCAACCAGCTTGCATGCGTAGGGTGTACAAAGCCATTGTTTTTATAGAGCCTCTTTCTTAGCATTTTTGTAAATTATATTTCATCTTATAGTATCATCGATGAGACATGGTCAGTCATTTTATATTGAGCATTTAGTTATTTTTATGCAAAAATATAGAAAAAATAACAATCTTTTAATTCCAACTTTTGTACGCACAACGTACATACGTATCCAAAGTAGATTTGTTATCATGTATTTTGAACAAAAAAAATACATTTATATAGTGCGTATTATTCATCCATTGCTAATGAATATGATCCTAGTGTTTTAAAAAATAATACAAAAGCCTGTGCTTTAAAATCGTACATAAATCTATAACAAATTATTTCCAATTTTTCGACATTTTTTCTTTTTGAAAACAATCACATTCGGCCGGACCGAGCATAATTTGCAGATGCGAAATTTAGAAGAAAAAAACAATGCGGTTGTCCAGTAAAGTGTTTTACATTTTAATCATATTATACACGCTACCAATAAATAGGAAAGAAAGATTCGTTAAAATTCTTTACTTGTGTGGACAACCTAATGAATAAATACTATATGCCATTCGAAAAAGTTCAGAAAAGCATTGTATAAAAGTAATTTGTTGATAAAGCTGTCAAAAGCTTTAAAAATCGACGTCAGAAAGACATTTTAGCATATCAAACAAAACATAAATAACACGTACATACTTACATTTTATGAAGTATCATTGTATAATCAATACTACTACTATTACTAAAGAAATACTTAAGGGCTTTATCATGTGAGAAAAAATTACTGATTTTCGGTTAACCAATTAAATAAAATGAACTATAAGTTGGTGCAATATCAAATATAATAATAATGAACATAATGTTTAAGAAATTGATTATTAAATATTATTATAAGTACCATATTATATAGCAATGTACATTGTGCAATTTGACTATACTGGAAACATTGGTACTCCAAAAGTAAGAAAATCAACTAAACTGTAAAGAAAATAGTATAGAGAATAATATAGGAAAGGCAAAAAAAAAGATACGATTCAGTTTTACTTTTGTTACGCAAAATATTAATGATAATAGAGTTACATAGTTATAATTATAATACATACATAGATGGTGGAGAAGGAAATGTGTAGCGTTCTCTACTTTTTAACGTATGTATATCATGATGATATAAGGTGTGGTGTTTAGTTTGTCGTACATGTGCTGAAGAATACATTTTTCGCAAACAGATCGTCGATATTACTTTTATCAACGTTACGAAATTTAACTTTTAAAAACTGTCTTCGCGCTGATAACTGTAACATGGGTATCGGTAGTATTTAGGCATTTTAAAATGTTGAATTAACAAGTTTATAAAAGTCTCTAGACATATGTTGGTACTTTTTTTGTTATTTATTTATTACATGCAAATGCAGGAAAAATATTAATATTTGTGGTGTATAACATACTAAGAATATGTAGCGTAGATAAGCAGAAATATATATATATTATACATACCTATATACATACATATATACTCTTCTGAACTACTACTTTACTAAATGCTGCTAAAAAAATCTTCAAAACTGAAAATCCAAACATATCAGGTAACGGTGAAATCTTACCACATACTACATATACTTACACAAAAACATTCAAAATGACTTACTACATAACAATTATTATTATAAATTTAAGAACCTACGAATGCCATACATGAAACTAAAACATATCAAAAGAAAAAGAAACAGATTACATTATAAGGACCTCCTTAACAGTTTTCATAAAAAAATTCATTCCTGTATTATTATTATTATCATTAATCTTGTATATTGATTATGGTGATTACGTTTAATCTTAAATAATCTATTATTATATTACTAAAACTTTAAAATCTAAAGTTTAATTTAGGTGACATTTTTAAAGATGTATATCTTGTCTCTTTTTTTCTTTTGATTTAGTCGTAAGACAATGACAGACAGAATGCAGCAAAGGAAAAGTAGAAATAAGCAGCAGACTCTTATTTTGAAATGCAAAAAATTGTGTGCATCTGAATTATTTCTGTTGTGTATACAGAAGCAAAAAAAACAATTACAGTGAAGCTGTGTTTTGTTCAAGAATATAAAATGGCCTTGTTTGTTGCTACTCTTTGGATTTTTATTTTAGAAATATTAACCAAAGAGCGTGTGTGCTAGAGAGTGTTCTTTCTACAGTCGCACACATCACGTACAGAAGCATATTATATAGAGTTCAGGGAGACGATACGTGTTTTATTTAACCATATTATTATGTATGCAAAAAGAAACAATACGACACATATCATTAACGTTACAGATTCTACTAATTCGACGTAAAATAGCATTTACAAAAATAATGAAAATTCGACAAGTAACAATGTTACTCTTGAAACATGAAAACGATCAGGAACAGCATTATATAGGTGCGTGTACAGATTATACAACTCTACAACAACAACAACCTAAATTTAACGAAACATAAGTGTGTATAATATGAGGAATTCATTATGTATAGGTCAGTTAAAATCATCACCGACAGGATGCTACAACTTTTCAGTAACTGCACAAATCATCCAACTATAAAACTCACTACAAACTAGTTTGGGTGAGCAATGGTTCCAGATTATCAGTTACACAATAAAATTGGCAGCTTTGCCGGCATAATACAATATTCAATACATCTGGAAAACAATAAACTATTAAATTGGACTTTATATACTAATAATAATAATATATTGTGAATAGTAGAGTAATTTGTTAATAAATGCGACAACAATAATATTAATGTAAGTATTTCGTTAGAGTGTAGAACAGTGTAGAATACAATGTCAACTTTTAAGGTAATACTGTTAACAAAAAAAAAACAAGAATAATAATTTACAATGAAAATATTTAAGTCAAAAATTGAAACTCAGAGAATTCTGAAAACTGCTAGAGATACAATATACCACAAAGTTTACCAAAGTAACTGAAAACAATAACGGTTTTCTGATTGATAAAAGCATACATACATAAAAACATTTTACGTACATAAAAATTTAAATGTAATCATAAAATAAATATGAATTTTAAGCATACAGTCAAATAACAATAAAAAAAATATGATCGTATTGTAAATACGTACAGAATACCTTTTCCATGTCAGGCTACTATTTAAGCATGCATGTACTACGTCATTACAAAAGAATACAATAATTTTATATTTTATTTGGAAGGACAGATATTTTGTACGTTTAATGGCATTTTTCAAATGAACACAAATCTGAGTCGGCAATCTTTGGTGCTACGGACCATCGTTACACTTCAGTCACAGCATAATTATTTATAGCCAGCATAACATTTAAACGAAGCAGTCTTTACCATCTTTTGATCTTGTGCTTAATCGCTTATGGCATTCAATCAAGAAGATTCATTATTTAGCTCGTAGATCTTCTTGTGTAACTTGATAATCAAAGATTGTTGATCAGATTTCGTATTCACTTCAAAATTGCCAACAATGTTCTACAAAACGCAGAAGTAATTATTTTTCTTAGTGAAGTCTTATGGTTTTATATCTCATTCAATTAATTCCATACTATATGGAAAACATGTAGACTAGCATAATGTAAAATTATATACATTTAAGAGACTTGTTGTTGTAAGGCAAAAACAAGTATGTTTTTTCCAATAGGCTAATAATAATAATAAAATATGGGTATTGTTGATGATTGGTATTATGCTGTAGCTTGATTGAAGTGAAAGTATCATTTTTTTATCTGGCTTCTTTCAAATAATATCATTACTACTAACATGCTTGAAATGAAATGGAATTTTAAGATTGGCTGTAACTTTAAATGTAATGATTGTTCAAGTGTTGTTTCAAACTGTACACTTGACTATTGGGTTTGATTATTATATAAACTGTACTGTATGTTCTGAAATATTGTACACGGGAGTTTTATGGATTTGTTGTATGTAATATACCCATGTGTTGTTACGTTTGTTCAAGATTCATGTTGTTCAAAACGAAAAATATCGAGATTAAATACAAGAACGATTTGGATTACTCTTTTAAGAAAAGTTAAACATATTTTACAATGACGATGTAGAAGATTTCTATTATTAATATTTATTCGACATGTAATAAGCAATGCACCTTTCTGGTGTATCATTATTGTATGTAACCAAATTGATTATTCTTCTTCTGGTGGTTATTATCAATATTATTATTATTACACTTTCCAATGCGCCAAGTAATCTTTTTATGTTCGACTAAACAAATTTCAGCAGTTGACAAGTACAGCTACAATATTGTTATATTATTATTAAAACGAGAGGGTGAAAAGGGACTTGGTTTGGTTTATGATATGTATACATAATATTATGTGTACTACTGATAAGGTTACGTCTCTGTGTATAGCATCAGCAAATGGCGTTTTTGCATGATTTTAAATAATATATTTGCCTTTCAGTTTTGGTCGAGCTCACTCTCAGAATTTTGTCCATCAAATTACACAAAACTCTGAATTGAATGCTCACAAGCAACGGAAAAAAATTAAGTATGATTACTTTCTCTAGTTTCGGTAAAATGAACTGTCATTTACGCAGACGTTGTTGGTGCTGTTTTATGATTATTGACAATTGTTCATGATCATGACTGTTAAGTAGAAGTATACATAAAATGATATTTATGACTACATTATAAATGTGTATGTGGAAATTCCAGGTACATCGTACATTGTCTATTTTCTACATATATAATTACGTATCTTTTACGTAAAAAGCAAAAGAGCAAGCTTCATCATTCGATTAATTACTTTCTCATATTTTGTGATAGGTACAGAGTATTCCTACAAATTAAACTGATGCTAGCTTATAATTATTATCCTGTATGTACTTTCATACATTAGTGTTTATGTTTTCACTCGCAAGTACAATCATAATTTCATTTAATTGGTATTGTAATAGTTGAACAAGTAAAGTAGGTACACAATTATACATATAGTTTTATTTAACAAATAAGGTGAAAAATCGGATAAAATACAAAAAAAATAATAATCAGCAAAACTTGATATATGCAAATTTATACTTGTTATGAATATAATATAAAATATTATGTACACACATGTATTGTAATATGTAAAAAAAAAAACATTATTATTGCGACGAATGTATTAGAACATCATAAATGATAAAGAGCTGGGTAGATTCTACTGGTAACTGTAATTAAGATAAGTGTAACAACAATAAAGCGGCAATTATTTAATCCGTAAGTGTAGTTGAATTTGCGTATTCGTACATACAACGTACATAATATATATTATAATTTATAATTATAGTGTATTAAAAACATCAAATAATAATCATCACAATAAAATATATAATGCATAAAAATTAATCAAGTTCGACTTGTGATTGTCAATAACGAGGAATCTGCTACAAACGCTAGGGGGAAATGGCACAGATTGAATCGCAAAAAGGTGAAGTTTTAAAATCACGAATAAATATAAAATCTCTGCAAAAAAATGCTATTGTTAAAATTGATAACAGTTGAGAGAAGAGTTGTGAGAAAGGAGAGTTGGGGGAAATGCAAAAAAAACTATGGATAAGGACTAAATAAACATAGCAAAGTGTTCGCCTGTTTCGATTTTATAATACATTTGAATAAAAATTATAATAAAAATACTACATATTGATAAATATTTAAAAACCAAGTGTAATGAAACAATTTGTTAATAGATTGTGCAAGGCAACATCTGCTAGGAAGCGAATTTTTTGCTTAATTGAAAAGAAAAAATGGAATACGTGTGTGCGTGCGTTTGTATGTACTCAGCTGCATGAAAAAGCAAGAGAGCAGGGGCGACGACATGTTCAAGACATTGTTAAGAAAGGCTTGAAAAAAACAATAAACTCTAGATTATCTACTTCAGCCGAGCACTACCACCAAAAATTACCTTTAGATAATTACGCTGAATATACATGTAAGTGAATATAAAATCTATATTATGAATATGAAATATCAATATGTCATTATTATTGCTGATGATGTTCAATAAAGTTAATATTATACAATATTACCGTTATAACTTTTGTTGCGTTTACCTTCATTTATCATATGAGGTGGGCAATCCGTTTATTCATGAAACCGCAAAATGCAATAAAATTATTCGGCAAAACTTTAAAATGGGCAGTATAAAATAATATCATTTTATTCTGAAAGTTGCATATCGTGTAGGTAAAATCAAACAAACTCAACATGACGTGCATACAATAAATAGGTACAATGTTAAAATGGAGATTGAGTATACTTGAGGCAAAATCCAGTGTTTAAGGCGTCTGGCTGAGGTGCATTGGGTATATCGGGTACCCCAGGACAGGCATAAGGGGGAGGCACTGTACACGGAGGAGGGGGAGGCAACTCATACTCATTGAAATGAACTTGTAGAATAAAAGGCTGGGATGTAGCTAAAAAAATATAAGTTGTGTATATAAGTTTTTATGACCAAATTACATTGCTATATTTGTACTGTAAATAAAATTGATGCATATTATGTATTCATGCCTGAGACGCTGTCAGGAAACTGGCTGCCGCAATACTTGTTCTGTCCTAGTACCATCACCCAGTCTAAACTGCAATCGTCTCCTGACAGTGGAATGCCAACCACATTACCACCAGCAGGATTAATGGCGGGTGGACCTAATAAAGGAAGGGGTTAATAAATTACATTAATATTACTTTCTAACCTTACTGTTCCCCCACATCATTTCAGCAAAAGTATAACAATATAATATTATGTGTCTTTTCTATGCACCTCCAGAAATTATAAAGTCTGTGGTTGTTGATGGGTTTGTCATACAAGCCTTCCACTGTAGGCACAAATCAATTTTACAATTATTTTATGCTGAAACATAGAACTCAACGTGAGGTTAGCATTTTTTGAATACAATTATGATTTATAAATTTTTTAGCGATTGATACCGTTATTTTTCGCATTCCAATTTGAGCTCGCACACACACTGTATAGTCTTGATTGTTCAACTGAACCATATTATTGTAATTAAATGACTTGACCATTCCCGTTGATGCTGTGAAGAACTGAAGGCAGCCAGTTGGAGCTGAGTAAACGAGTTCATTAACAGGTTATTGATTTGATGTCCCGCAGAATGAACGCTTGATTGCATGGGGAGAAGAAATTTACCTCTATCAGGAGAATCACATCGAATCATGGTAACGGCAATGTCCCATCTTTGCGACATTTGCGTTTGCATGAATAAATCCAGGTTGATTTTGTCACTATTCCCATACTCCAGATACACTGTTGTAACCATAACAAGTCCAATAAAGTCTTTTATGATGCTCTACTATCTATATTAATTCCAATTTATTGAGTAATATTGATTACTATGTTGTCCTTTAAGGTCTCCGCACAATGGTCCTACAATACCGTTTGAGGCACCACTAACTGTGAATGTATCGGTGCTACAATCACCAAATGTTTGAGCGTCAGGTCCTTGATCAATGCTAAAATCGTTAAAGTCTAAACGAATTTGGCAAACTCCGTCCTGCCGAGCGATTTGATATCGACACAGCTCCGTAAACATTGAGGGCTGTGTCAAATGTGTACCATTTACAGTGATGTCATCAATATTACCGTTCCCAGAACAGGCCTTACTTACTGAAAACATGATGTAATAAAGTAAAACGTGTTTTTGGACATCATATAACACACACGAAATTTTCGGGGAAAAGTTCATAGAAACTTACTTACGCAGCATACACCAATTCCGCATGAACCAGAACCGGATGCAACACCTCCTTGTCTTTGACATCTAGAACTAATGCAAACACAAAATGAGACCAAGATAAGACGATAATAACATTTATTATGTTGAATTAGTTAAATAAAATAATCAAAAATGTGATGAATACCTTTTCATGCATGCACCAACACTTCCCGTATCTGTTTGGCAACTGCCTGACGGAATCGCAAAACTTAGAAAGGAGAAAACTGTAAAATCAAATCCAATAACAATAATGTCATTTTAGTAGGAACGATTTAAAAAATTCGGATTATCTGTGAGTGTTCTTACATTTTGGATCTCTAGAATAACGGTTTTGTTGAAATTCCGAAATATTTCCATTTTGTTCCCTTTCCCATCCTTTCTCATGCTCAGTTCCCTGCAGAACGGATGTTGTAGTTACTACAAATAAAGTCAGATAGATGGCTAGACTGTTGTAGAAATGTGTAACCCAGTTCTTGCGGTGCAATGCCATATTATAGTTGTGTTTCTGCACTGGCTACCGTTGTTTGTCTGTGCACTCTGAATTAAAAACCAACTGAGAGTTTAACCCACTTGACAAGGTGATTTTATAACTTTGTGGTCATTTAACGTAAAAGTGCAGGGTGGTGATATATGTGTCAAAATATTGATATACTATGAGAAACATGACAAGAATTGAATGAAAACATACCTGCTACCCATATAACATGTCAAAATTAACAAACTGCCATAAAATTTCATCATGAATAAACCGTGTTTGTGCTTTCATTGCCAAGAAAATGTGCTAATGAAGCATTTAGGGGTTGACTACTCCAACTCACATTATCGAGACCACATGAATAATATGCAATATAGTCGGTTAGATTTCAAAGTAATTTTATATTGTTCATGATTTCACACATAATACGACCGTGCCATGAAAATGAAATTTTTGGAAGTTTCCGTTTTCACAGCTGCATGATACCATAAATAGTGCGTGTTGATGTGATGAAAAGGGATTCTATTCAGCACGTTGCTTCTAATTGACACTAACGAAGAATAAAAAGTCGGAAAAGTGTTGTTGTTTGAAGTCGTCTTTGTCTGCCGACACAATTAGAGTACAGGTATGCACATGTATCTACATAAGTATTTAGTGCACTTTGCAGTTATCACTCAAAAGCATCCACTCATTCGCAGTGTCAGTCGTTATGCCTACTAGAACTCAAAGCAATAACATTCTTTATAGCTTGCGTTGCTTATTACAGACAGAAAATTGTACAAAATACAAATCCTGTCATTTTTTGTGCTGTTGAGTTGTATTTTTAATTTCCTGAAAAACGTTAGCTTCAGGATGTACCTGAACCTGACAGATCACACAGTTTTGCAACTGCTAAAATCGGCTTGCTATTTTTTGTTATGTTGTTGTCAATATAATGCATATGAGAAAAGAGAAGCTACAAAATGGGCATTTAATTAGTTATATAGTGCAGTGCACAATACTGGTTGTATGTATGTACATAAATATATAGTTACACTAGTATGTGTACTAAACTTTTCATATTAAATTTTCCTCTGGTAGCTTGGTTGCCGGATTCCATTTTATGTTCAGCGAACTTGTCAAATATTAAACGTATGATGAATGTGAGTCGTGAGTCTGTAATAAAAGGAATTGTACAGAAAATGTTCACAAGTGTGTCAATTTTATTTTACAAACTTTCCTATGGTAACCATCATGGAGGTAGTTATAAAAAATAACTACATAATATACAATATATTATTTACGTGTGCTCTTTTAGTACACTTATATTGTATATGTACAAATGTACATCAATACTGTGTGACAAGGTGAGCCAATGGAAAGTAAATTCATTAAGCCGAGATAAATTCACTTTAAAAACATTGGTGACCACAGTGTGAAAGTTTCACTAGAGACAGAATTAGCTTCTCAAAAGTTCTACAGGGCAAAGCTGCTCTCTCTTTCTCTCTCTGGTTAGTTATAGTATATTTATACTAATCGCATCGAATGGGGCAAGAGTGTCGACACCGAGTCTTGGAGCAAAAGATACTGTGTTGAAATGAGTATGATGCGAATCATCCATCCAGAAAATCAGAAAAATCACTCCCTGGAAAATTGGCGAGTGCATATGTTTTAAGATGCGATTGCATGTAAAAAGTTTTATGAAAAAATCTTTTAAAACATCATGACTCAACAAAATCTTTTGGCTAAGGATTTTAACCTACTAAACATGATTTAGACTGTTTTCATGAGCTTATTTCATTCCTAGCGCAATCATGTCGAGATTTAAATATATGGACTCTGTAAGTGTCATACATATAGCCAGACATAATGTCATCTAGAGTATTAGCTCATAAAAATTGCAATTACTCGTATAGTCAGGTTTTAAAAATTGCATCTCCGGAGAGGCACGAATTGCTCGTGATCCAGAAACTCATAAAAATATACCTACTTGCGTGTTTGCACAAATACTAATTTTGTATTTGTTTCCAGTGTTTAAGCACTTGAAGAATTCCGAAAGGAGACGTTCAGCAAAAGTAAATACGTTCCCTAAATCCCAGCAGAGAAAGAGTGTTTCTTAGAATCATGTAATGGAGTGCATAATGTTATGCTAATGGTGTTTACATTATATG
Source organism: Lepidocyrtoides sp. E14 (assembly GCA_027743805.1). Taxonomy (NCBI): domain Eukaryota; kingdom Metazoa; phylum Arthropoda; class Collembola; order Entomobryomorpha; family Entomobryidae; genus Lepidocyrtoides; species Lepidocyrtoides sp. E14. Next base: position 534 of record JAHZMZ010004480.1, on the reverse strand, counting down.
TTTCGTAATTTGTCTCCAAACTGCCAATATGGAAATGCATACATGCATGCAAAAATTGGTAAAAATAGCATCTATTTCACCAAAATCAATGAATAAAGCAGGTGTTATGATTTCATAATATAGTAAAACAAATAATATAGTAGTAACTTGTTTTCGGATTTTTTTTTGTTTCCCTCATCCCGTTTCCACTCACCCACTTCCCACTTACCACACTCACCAGATAAGATAAATCCTCTTGTACCCTACTAGTTGTATGTACATATTGCACACTTGAATGAACTGAACTGTTTTGGTAATAAAGTACAATAAGGATTTGAGGATCGTGATGAAGCTGAGAATTGTATGTTGTCAGATGATAAAAACTATACACTGTTCGAATTCCTACTTTCGGAGAGGTCTGTCACATTTTTTTTCGATTTCTTTCAAATTTTTTCCAGTTATTGCATCCACCTATAGGAGTCATTTCCCAAAAAATTACAACTTTAATCGTAACCGTTACGTAGATATGGCCCAAAACGTCAAAAAGTGGTTGCC
>JAHZMZ010004479.1:0-11241 GCA_027743805.1 Lepidocyrtoides sp. E14 | reverse complement strand
AAATGTTGGGGAGAAACAGAAGGAAAACCTGTCTAGGCACACTGTTTGACAGAATCGTTACAGTTGCATTATTTTTATTGTTTTTGTCGCTTATGGAGTGCTTAAAGGATAATTGTCATAATATCATTTCTTGTCACTGGAATATAATGCGTTTTACAACACCATTCAAATATTTAGTATATAATAATTTCAGCACAAACAACAAGTAAAAAATAATGCTGGGTAAGTAAACGGAAGTGGGAAGATGTATTAAAATTGTCGTGACAATTTCCATTACTACTTTCCATCATTGTCTTGTCAAATGAAAAGATTGAGATTTGATGACGTTCCAATTTTAATGAAAAGCAAAAGTTTTTACTGGCAACGACAGTAAAATATGATTGTGAGGTTTATAAAAAGTGTGGCTTGTTTTTACTCTCTGGCTTATCATGTGGCTCGATTTGACTTTGTGTTTTTCTCTTCATTTTTCAGCTCTGTATGAAATGCACCATTTATTTGTTGGGGATGCTTGTGTAGACTCCTGTCGTAATTAGAACGGACAAATATAAGAAGCTATCTGTTAAAAGTTTTCTCTCATTTTCCATTTCTCGCTTCAATTTTCACTTCTTTACTTTCTATTCCCATTGTTTTTGCTGCAGGAACGGAAGAGCAATAATCATAAAAGCTTTAAAAATATTAATATATAAAACATGTTTTAGGCTACTAGGGCAAGAAAAGATGAAAAATTGGCCTGTCATGGTAGATAAAATGTATGCAAATATTGTGTTGTAACTGTGGATTTAAAATATATATAAGGTATCACCTAAAATGTTACCGAATAGAAAAATATTATATGCACGTATCTCTATATCATGCACATTAGCATGTTAGCTATGTAAGTATTCTTTGCTACTTTTGTTCTCGCTGTGCCTCTGTCCTCAACTAGAAACTTCAGATAAAGAAGAAATGAGTGGAAAGTGGAATAAAGAAAACTGCACAAGCACGTATGCATATAGTTCACCATAAATATTTCTATTGTTGTCATTCTGAAAGCGCTGATAAACATCTGAGTGAAAATTTTCGTTTATGTACCACTACATACCTACATTTATTTATAGATTATAATGCACTTATGTTTCCTCTCGCTGTAGGACTTTTCATGTTTTTTTTTCTCTTATTTCCAGAAAAATAAGGCATACTTTATTAATATACAAACAAAGGCTGTCCATATTCCCATAACTTTGACTTTCTCCTCAAGTGTTATTTACTTAGAAATGCCATACGTTTCACAGCAGAATGCTTAAACATCTTTGATATTACTCTCCTTCTCTTTGTTGTTGACTAGACTGACTTGTAAATCAATTTTCAATCTTCTTTCTCATGGTTTCTCTTTTCCTTCATTTTCCTCTCTAATCATGTTTAGCAAATAATTAATTTTTTTTTGGAGTGGTAGAGCAGTCAAAATCGGACAAATAAACGTTTTTGTAGATACCTACCCTCCGCGAATGAAGCTTGTGTAAATAAATGGAAAAGAATTATTGAAGGAGAAAAACGATGCAGCCGTTGTAAAGTGGCACTTCTCTTGTGCTTTCTCGCTTCCAGTTTCCGTTCCGTCTCGTTTCACATGAATGTCGCAAAAGACCTCCGTGTAATTATCCCTTTCTCTGTGCACACGTACATGTTTTTACTTGTTCTCCGTCCGTTTCAGCAGCCCATTTTCTTATGGTTTGCGCTGAGACTTTTGTCTAACGGCCAAAATTAACTTTGCTTTCTTTAAGAAGCAGTCTGCCAAAAAGTTTCTCCACTGTTCTACTTTCCCTGCTGTAACCTCCCTAGCCATTTGCAAATTTTAATGGTAATAACCGTTCTTGATACATGCACGTAGTGGGTGTGATGATGAAGTCGCTGATGTAGTAGCAGCAGTCTTGTTTTAATCAGAATAAAGATAATAATAATAATACTGTTGATAAGTGTGTACGTGTCATGTCCTTGCGTAATTCTAAAATGAATGTATGTGTTGTGTAGTAGTATAGCAATAATATTAATATGAGTTGGAGTAGAAGTAGTAGGAGCAGTTGCATGATATGTTATCTCCTCTTTGCGTAGTAAAAAGGGGAGACTAGGTAGAGCAAGTTTTAGTTTAGTTACTAAATTACTTTTTTTATTGTTCAACAGGTGAGCTGGACGACAAGATGAGATGGCTGAAGAATTACGAAAGACTACTAGAGATACAGAGAAATATCGTATGGCCATCTATTCTGGAGATGGAACCTAAAGTAAGACCATATGTATTGTCTGTTTTAGGAAATGTGTTGGTTTCACTTTTAATTTTATAAAGGGCCTTATTACGTCTGGTGTGGCTTATAGAAACGTAATAAAAAGTACATATACTGAAGGATTAATTTCATATTTCATACATGTATTGTCGTCGCAAACATTAAGGATTCACATATAAACTTGGTATATAGGCTATACTGTAAAGTTGTAAAGCTAACTCCATGTCAAAATTGTTTCTGTATGATTTTTGATGCATTATTTTATTATTTATGTGAGGAATGCAAGCGTGTGATGTTTTACGACACAGCTCCAATATAATATAAGTAGCTTACTTTACCTTTCCCACTGATGATTTTATATGTGACCACAGTTGGGGTTCCAAGTGAAAGTAGAAAGTTGTGAAATCTGGAAGCTTTCAAGTGCTTGGAAAATGTAGGTGGGAATGCATATTATTTACTACTTTTGCTCCTGAACCAGGTTTTTATCCATTGTCAAAGGGAGTATTCTGGTAAGCCCATAAATACTTTAAAATTCTCGTGGTTTTATCCTCTTTGGTTGTTCTGAATTGTTTTCTTTGACAATTTCCCGAAACAACTCTGCTTGACCAGACTTCTCATATACTGCATTGTCAGTCAACAAAAGTGCCAGCAGAGTGTGAAAATTTGATGAGAACCTCTCATAGAATTGATCTGTTACTGTTTTGTTCGACTGGCGAGACCAAGTTGTCACTTTTTATAAAACCAAGTGTTCAATAATTCTCTGAATGTCACCGACGTAGAGCGTTTACTTTTCCTGGAAATGTTAATAATGATGCAGGAAATGATGACACTATTGTAAAAATATTTAAGCATGGCTATGTTTGTTATGATTGGGAAATACTTATAGACGTGGGTGCCCGAATTTCTCCGAGTAGCTTTAGGCCGTCAACCTTGTGACTCCATTATTGTCTCGCCCCGACGACAAATCATTCACGAAGGTCTCCTTCAACTTTGGGATACAGGGAAGCCTAGTGAAACTTACGTGATCTTATTTGATGATATGCTTCTCATAACCAGACGGAAAAAGGGACTGAGTAAAAAGGTACTCACATGACTCCTTTATAAAGTTTGTATGTATGTTTTGCTAAAACAAAGCTTCCACTCTCTCAGAAGTCACGACAATAGAAGATTCCTTGCCGTCATCTTATAAAAAGTTGTTGTAATCACAATCGCTGCCCTTGCTACAATGCTGATAGATTGCGTAAAATATTCGTGAAAACATCAAAATAGACTTTTCATTGTTTTATTGTCACTCACAAGAATCACAAAATATTGCTTGAAGAATATTAAATTAGTGTCAGCAAAACGCTTCCATCAGCTTGAATCCCTGCTCGTCTCACATTATAGCTTTTCAAATAAATGATTCTCATTTGCTTTCCATTTATTTACCTACTTAATCAATGCAACTATGTATTTTAATTCATCACTACATTACATCCAAATATAAGCAATTATTAAAGATTTACTGCGTGTCGAGTAAATTTATTGAAATCCTTATTAAAAGTGTGATCTTCTTGCATTAGCAAAACATGTTTGTCAGGATGAGCGATTGAGTGTTTTGAAGTAACTAGAAGCTTTGAATGAAAAACCCTCCATATCATCATAGTACTTCCATTTAAATAGGTTGAGGTGTCTAATTAATTTCAGTTACAGTCAAGAAAACCTACAGCTTTTTTGCAATTGGTAACATAATTAGTAAAAAAAGAGATACAACTTTTGATTGTGAGGCACCAAGAATTGAAGATAGCTGACATCTCATTTTTACTTTTGCAGGAAGATCGTAGTAGTGCAGAAAATATACTTATACTTATAGACTGAGTAACAAAACAATGATTGCGTGCGATTCGCAAGTCACCCCACTTATTGCATGTAGTCATTATAGCATGTACATACATACGTAGGTATACAAGGTTTTTAATTCAGTGCTTCCCTGTATAGAAATCATCATTAACGGAGAATTGGCAGAGTGCATGTGGCAAGAGTGGGAACGTTGTTGGAAGTGGACTGGAAACTAATCACAGATACATTGTTTATCGACAACCCATCTCACTGGATCGCTTTTTTATACATGATATTGCCGAAGCAGAGAACCCGTCAGCCAAACTGGATTACGCCTTCGTACTGGTCGCTCTTAATCGATTTCAACAGATCGTCGCCGTTCATACTTTTCAAGCACCCTCCGATCAAGTCAAGGTAAGTTAATAAGATTGTAGGTATAATAACGCTGGCATATACTTACCGCATACACAAGTTCCTAAACCTTCATTTTCCCTCTTTTCCTAAAAAAACATTTCACTAAAATTGTTTAGTCTTCCTAAGCACAACATAATATATAAAAAGTTAGATGAACGAAATATCCATTAAAAGTACTTTGCCAATATTTGTGTAAATATACTAATACCTAAGTTTGCTCAACGTTGGCATGTGTGGAGTTTTCCATGTGTGGATTAAAACGGTTCTAAAGAATTTGACTAAATGCTCTTTAGAAAGAACTTTAAAACTAAAGGATGTAAAATACATTAGACATAATGCATATTACCAAGCGTCACAGCAGCACAGTCAGCAGCTAAAACAATTTGGTCACACACAATCGTTTGTCAGTGAAAGTATGAGTTGTTTTGTAAGCAGCTGGAGAAAGCAAGCAATTCTTTGTTGCGTCGTTGTTTGTGTATTTGTGAACGGAAAACCAATGGCAAATCATCACTTAATAGGAGTGCAAGAAGCAGCTTGTTCCACCGGTGTATATTACCTCCAAGTTTAAATGCAATTTTTACTTTGGATGTACCGGCCAATTGATTATTGTCGTTAAAAATAGGAATGTTTTTTTTACTCTGAAGCGTACCTTTTAACCAGCTTGCATATTGTTCACTTACGTCCTTCCTCCTCCGCTCCCCGCAAATCTTATCAATTTTACTTTACATTGACACACAACTTTGTAAGGTTGGTTAAGAGCTAAAATACTAAAGGTTTTTCAAAAATCATTTTTGGAGTCCCGACACTACTGTCAAAATTTATTTTTCATGGAAATTTTTACTTAAAAAAATACGACCTCGATTTCGTTATGGAACTTCAACTATGCATGTATGAATTCCATATTTATATGTATTTATCTAAATAGAAGTGTGCTTTTTTCTTAATGCATTTGCAATACTCCGCTGGATTTATTCCATCACCACGACTTCCCAACTTCTGCGGCATGTGTCCAGCTACTTACTGGTAAAATTTGTAAACCAGCTTGCCTAATAGTGGGTAACTAGCATCAAGAGGACATGGCCGTGCCGTAGTATCAACATCCAGATAGAATCGTAGGAGTTGCGATCAGTTGCTACACAGGGACACATTTCTAATTTCTTTATCCTATCAAGAAAGTATTCATGTCGGTAGACATGCACGTAGCTATCTATCTACTTTTCTCCCTGGTTATCTTAGACAAGTCTTTATTTATAAAACCTAAAGCTAATAAGCTCATTGACGAAAGCTCAAACAGATATTATTCAGTACGTAAATGTCAAATGAGAGGATTTCGCACTGTGCCCGCTTAATTTTCTTGGAAAAAATCGTAGCTATAGGGAGCTTTGAGTTTTATTGTCAATGATGAAAGGAAGAGCGGCAGTATCAGAGGTAATCTTAAACCCATTATTACATTGCATTCATTCTGTTCTTAGATTAAGGCCCTTCTAGTTACCGAAAGTATCCTTTGCTCAATCCAGATGAAAGATTCCTCGTTTCATTTAGAAGGTTTTTGTATACGACAATGAGAAGGATGGTTTTCCGTATATGGGGTTGCGGTTAGTGTATAGTAAAGCCTCACACGACGAAACAGAATGGAGTGAAAAGGTTTTGATGCTACCAAAAAGCAATACATCAGTCAATAGTATGTCGTATCGTGATAGCATTGCAACTAGGAAAAGAAATGAACACAGAAATAATGGAGAACGTGATCTATCAGCATCTTATTGGTTTTCGTGGCGTGATGGACAACGAACCATCATAATAATAATATTATCCAGCCAGCAATCCAGTCAATAATACTTCTATTGGCTTTTCTTTTCAATGACACGTTAAATCTTCAAAATCTCGAGTTGTATGCTATCTTTTTGCGGTATCAAAAATATGAAGTAGTTATCTAGGTGCATAAAAGTTTGTAAATACACTTTTGCAGACATCAATATATGAATGTTGTTTTGATTTCGAACGAATTTTGCATCACAAGATAGATACAATTAAATGTCAGTGATTTGAGTCTTACGAGTGGGCTAATTTATTTAAATCCATAATATTCAACTGGGAGAGTGAATGTATTTAACATTTAACTTTTTAATCATTAAATCTTTCATTTTGACATTTTCAGCGTATTTGTCATTAGGTGTGTAACAATAAAATGAAAAGCCGAACAGAAATAGAAAAATAAAATAAATTCTTCATTTGTGTTCTGGATTGCAATTGTTTGGCCTACCAAATGAAAAATTCGTTTACAACCGTAAAAGTTGGAATATAAAGGTTTGTGATTCTAAAGGACCTCTATGTTCTACTATATACACAGTTTTAAAGTATTTGATGTTGATAGTAGATAATTTACAAACCTTTTAGTCGAAAAGCAATCAGAGCCCCTCATTTTCCTATGACGTCCTCACCTTTGCACCCATTCAATTTTTTTTTACCTTCTACATGTCTAAATTCACTGTGCGGTTTCCCAATGACCTCTTGAATTAGAGAAAGTCACTAACCCATCTCTGTAAAACATGAAATGAAATTTTCCTTTTTTCTTATTTCTGACTATTAACCATTCCTGTGAACATAAGGTGAAAGTCATTGGGTGTTTGGGTATTGGTAGAACAGCTAATTGTTTTGTCGATTTCATTTACGCACCTTATGGTAATTTACTAGTTCGTAGCTACATGCTAAATACCTGCACAGAAAGTGAAAATTCTGAATCAAGCTGCAGAACATGGAAAGTTTCCACGTTTTAGAATATGTATGATAATAAATGACAACGGAGTCAATTTGATATTTTCATGGAATGGAACATACGGAAGAAAGTATACTACTTCCCTTTTCCTCCAATTTTCATGCATAAAATATTCTAGATACTTATTTTGTAAGAGAAGACAACCTATCTCGATCGCATATAACAGTGTGATCTAGTAAGTAAATGTTGATGTGAAGTATATTAGGTTTAGGTATGCTTAAAGGTTGTAAGAGAAAACGGGACTATTGTGAAGACATTCGTAGGCAAAAAAAAACCAAAAATATTGTAAATGTCAATTGTCATTGCGTGAGTCATAATTTTTGACTACTAGTGTTCTATCAGGTTTCAGTTGCTGACATTTCTGTGCTAGGGAGATTAGATTGCACTGAAAACATTGAGGATAGAAATAGAATGATATAAAATGGAGATTTTTTACGGAGGAAACAATTTCTTAAGCAACATTTAAGATTTAAAGCCGTTCAGCCAAACTAACAATTACCTATCCAGCGATCATTTTGCTATCTCGTTTTCAACATATTGCTCCCATGACACGAAATGTAGTTTGTCAAAGTCGCACGAACACTTATATTCGTATATTAACTAGCATTTAAGCACTACCTTTTTGGCGGTCTCCTATTTTTCCGTGGGATTAATTCAGATGAGTAAATTCCATGGACAATTTTAGGTAGGACTATTATTGAACAGGGCCAAATTACCGTGAGAGGCGGTCTATTTTGGGTTGGACAGTTTCTCCTCTTTTCTGTCTTGGCATAATGACGCAATGCTGACTGTAAACATTTTAGTAGCCATTGCATAAATGGATTTGTTTGATTCAACTTGAATTAAGTATTCGATAATATTTGTATCTGACCGCGTTTTGACATTGTATTTGTAGAATTTGTGGCTTCTGAAGTTGAAGACGACACAAGAGAAATGGAAGAGGACCCTCCAGACAACCGTTTTTCGGGGAGTTCGTTCATCTACTGATTCTGGACAATCAAATGTTGCATCCTCTCTTGTCTTTGGACTGAACAAACAGTTCATGAGGCACAACGAGGCTTAAAAACTACATTTAAATTCATATTCTATGTTTCGCAACAGACTAACTGAATCGTATAATGAATCACAAAATATTTCAGAAGGTAAATAACTTTTCTAATAACAATGTAGGACCTAAAAATACTGAAGATTTAATTAGATTATTATAAGTTCAACCGACCATTCCCTAAAAGATTACCTATACATATTAAATGGTATATGAAATGAAATAATGTAGCAGGATTATTAAGTATGTAGTATCAAACCAACTAACCTAATCAACTTAATACATAGTAAATACATGTTATTATTTAATAATGTATCATGCATATTTGAAGCAAATGAATATTTCAAAAAAGCGTTTGAGAATTTTAATGTTTACAATGGATTTCCATGAGATTATGTTGATAATTGATGCATCATTATTCATTTTCACCGGAATTTCGTAACCAGCAAACCAACAGAAGTTAAAACGATACAAACGGGTAACTTTCATTCTACACGGAAGATTTATTTGTGTAAGTTGTGTTAAATGTAACGGAAGGAATAAGGAATTATGTTGTACATTTAGCCACCTACCCACTAGTGCATCACATAATAATATGCTTCTCATTTGCTTAAAGTGTGAGAATTTTCCAACAAGTGTCCGTCCGTATTTCTGTTCAATTCAAGCACGAACAGGTAAACGGTTACATTTTTCTTTTCACATTCGCCATCATTTCCGTATCGCAATATTATTACCTATGTCGAATTCCAAATCTGAGCACTATACGAACACGGAAAACTGATGCAATTTTTACATGCCGAGCTAGGACATGTCACGTTCAAGCAGCTTCACATAATTTATAATGCTAACATCTACACGTCGAGATTTTAAAATTCCAAGTAGCAATTTTTCGATGATTTCGAAATTTTGTAAGATAAGGCAAGTGAGATAAATCCACAAATCTAGGTCATAATATGCTATTTTTGGTACAAATGAAAGTAATTTGTACAACAAAGAGAAATACGGACTAATGTAAGGCATTGCATGGAGCACTCAGACGTGAAATGGCATCAATTTATTTAGAGATACCCCGTTAGCTAATGAAAAGGAAATGAAAATCTATTTTCGGTTTGACTGATTATAGAGACATACTTGATTAAATTAAAGTCAACTTTGCGCGTCACGCGTAGGATTTATGTGATGAGGCATATCATGCTCCTGAAATTTGTGTATCTGAGATCCGAAATAGCAACAAGTTTCAAAATTACCATTTATAATTGGGCATTGGTACATAGATATAATTTGTTTTGTCAGGGATATTATATATTGTATGTAGTATGTACCTATATGACAACATTATTATTATACATATAAGTTTTAGGTAGTTGCTGTAAAGCAAAGCAAAACAGCATTCACCCAAAGTGAAACGTCTCTGAAAGACTTTCACTTGAATCAAAACATAATCAATATCTTTAATTTACAAAAGGCTTTCTGATGTTTACGGTTTCGATCAATTTTACTAATGTGGAGCACAAATGGAACAATTATGTTATTGGCTGGCTTGTTGAATGTTCGCAATATTTATCAGTGAGTATTATTAAATTTAATGGTATTTGAAACCTTGATTTTTATTTCAGTATTTAGATTCAATACTTTATTGTAGTATTTAATGAAAATAACAAAGTGTATTAGTACTTAGTAAACGTATGCTATCATAATAGAAGCTAATCAAGTCGTATACCCTATCTTCTATCCAATAGACCGTTTTATATGATTGTAAAATATTATTATTTGGGTGCACTTATCAACTATTTTCGTCTATAAGTACACAATGGTATAAAAAACTTAGGTATCATGTATATTAAGTGGGTATTAATTATTATTGAAGAACTAGTTTATATGCAAACATAATCCCATCTCACAATAGAACAGAGAAAAGTAAGCATAGAATCTTTCATCGTCAAATAACCATACACGTACGTCAGCCAGGTACTGCAGGACTAAAAATGTCTACAAAACGAGATGATGGCCATTTAGAAATTTAAACTATCAAAGATTCAAACAATAATTCTGAAGAACTGCACTGTTCGGCTTAAGACGCTAATGTCTACCCCTGGAATTTTAAAATAAAAATCATAATTGTGGATACATCTCGTCACGCTGATTTCAAACATGCTATTATTTTTGTGCGCAACCCACATATTCACGAAATATGAAATATGAAATTATCTGTATGGTTACTGACCTTCATTAATTACATAGCTCGTTAAGATTATCCAGTAATTCAAAAATTACATTGTGGAATAGTAACCCTGTTGGGTCGATTTTCTCGCGAGTATGTGGGTTTTGCACAAAAGTAATAGCATATTCGAAATCAGCGTGACGAGATCCATCCATTTTTGCTACTTTTATTGCAAAATTCCAGGGGTTGACATTAGTCTATTGTTTTAAAGTAACATCTTTTTAAATTCTCGGTTATTTTAGTACAAATTCCTAAAGTAACTAGAGCCACTATCTGTCATTGCCATCCAGTATTAAAATCTCCACAAGATTAGAGTTGTTTATTCTTAATTATTGTGCAAGAATGTGCAAACTGACGATAATTGTACACATTATACAGTATCAGAGTATATGAATATTGGCAAGGAAAGTTTTGCATTGAATTAATCAATACAGCTACTTCAAATATTGTTTAGTCGAGTTTTCTTTTTTTTCTATTGTCCCTTGCCCAAATGGTCCACAAGGGCGTTATGGCTACAACGGACATGTCTGACCATATGTTGAGGTCATTGAGCACAAAACCATAAATTTTGGTCCAAATATGGATCGTTTCAGCTATGAAATCTTTTGACCTTCTAGTCTCCTAATCCTGAATTAAGCAAGCAATTCTCAATATTTCATTTGCAAACGTCTTTTTTGTAGCTAATGAGAAAAAGGTGTCATCACTTTCATAA
>JAHZMZ010004478.1:0-10197 GCA_027743805.1 Lepidocyrtoides sp. E14 | reverse complement strand
ACTTCTTTGCGAGTCGTGACTGGATCGTGTCTCTTTTCTGTAGCAAAAAATGCCCTGTGAGTGAGTGCCCAGCAGGAGCAGAAGCATCAACCGCGCTGATAGAGAAGTGGTGCACACACATGCCATACATATCAGCATGCATGAGAAGAAAGTGGTATAAAGATTTCTTGCCACTTTTTTCTTCAGTTCAATTCAACTGCCGACCTCTGCAGCACTAAACCGATCGCGGATATTTCGTGCTTGCTATACTGCAGCTTCAACGTTTTCTCACGTTTCCCCACGTGTCGGCACAAATGTAATATATTAATATTACCATTGTGCTTTTCATATCTGAAACTTTACGTCACAAAAAAAAAAAGATTCTCTCTCAGGAGTACCCACATTGATTTTCACAGTATTCACGAGTTTATTCACCGCAAAATTTTGCAAATAAGTTCACAACAAGAAGCAATTTACATTCAACATCAGTGCGTTTGAAAGATCAGAAAAACTAAAAATGTTTTTTTTTGCAATTTAATCCCGGATACGACTTCATCTTCTTCACAGTTCTTCATAGAAGCTCTGTCAAAGCATATATAAATTTATGCGAGAGAAAATTTTGCAAAGGCATATAAACATTGCTGCCTGATTTCCAAATTTTCACACCAGTGACTGTTGAACTATGTACAACTATGTTTGCCAATTGTACCACAACACTACTTGTTTTCAGCTGCACTACTCCTCTGTAGTTCTTTAAACTTTTGACCGCAGGTACGTGGTCCCACATTATTTCCAGTTCAGACCACACTATATGTACGGTTAATAAACAAATACGGGTTTTCAATGTTCACACAGCCAGCTTTTCTCAGTAGTTAAGTACAAGGCTGAACTGTTTGTATTATGTCCAAGTGTGAAAAATCGTCAAACGGGCAGCTTGAAACTGACTAAAGAACCAGAACCGGTATAATTTTGAACTGACAAGCTTCAGAAAAGTGAATGCAATAATAATTGTACTCAAGTTTGACGATTGTGTAACATTTATCGCTATGATTGAAAACATTTAAGAAATTGAAATATTTTTTTAAAAGAAAACGAGGCTACTACGTGTGAAATCACACACGACGGGTAAGAGGTACGTTTATTAATTTTCATAGAGAGTAACATGGTATTTCGTGAACTGCTAGAAAAATTAAACTTTCACCATTTTAGCCAACTCATGAATATGAATATTCTTGATTTGAATTTTAGCAGACTACAAGATAAAATTTACATTGAAACTGTATTTTCTAGCAATGATAAAACATTGAAATTCGTCTTTAAAAATATAGTTCCTCTCACTAATAATGTTATTATGCTAAGGTATTCAAAGGAAGCTGGTGAGAACGCAATGCGCTGAAGCAGCTGCCTGGGGAAATGCGGTCAAGGGTGAAAGGAACAATAATTTTCGTCTTAACGACTACCTATAACTTTTCCAATCTGTTTATAGAGATTCAACCAGTTAGTGCTTCTAGAGTACATCTACCACCCCACCAAGATGTGTAGTAATACACATAAAAAACATTCACAAAATATAATGTTGCAGGTTTCATATTCATACTACTATATATTTATCTACATTATAATACGCATGTATCAAAAAGAAAAGGCAAGAAAAAAAATAAAGGAATAGCTTATGTTAAAGCTTTAGATGTGTAGAATACACCAGCTTCTGGTTGTAATAACATGAGTTAAACTCTGATTGAGTTTGAAAATGGCACAACTCCACACGAAATAACACCCTCAAAACTAAATCTGATCTGCACGATGAGCTCATCCGTCTCTTGTCAAGTTAGTTTAGAAAAGAAATGCTTGACGACTAGCGATAGATAGGGTACAATATCCTTTTCCTTTTTTTCCCCGATTTCGGTATCAGGCTGCGAAAGACAAGGCAATATGTTGTCTGTTATCTGTTATAAGATATTGCCTCCCATAACAAATCTTACCTGTTTCATTCATTCACCTACAAACCGAAAAACCACTGATTCCTTTGCAAAGCATCACCATCATCTCATACTCTAGACAACAACTTCACAAACCACTTGAAATGAAATGTGTGCTGTTTACTGCTACACTACAACTGATGGTCCTTGTTACACGACGACACAGTGACATTTTATATTACTTTTGTCACCTCACATAACATACAACACAGGTGAAAACTTTCTCCATATAGTTCATCGAAATAGGCTCGTAAAAGCACCTAAGAGACTATTCCTCTTTCCTCCGAAAAATCATCACACAGAAACATTGAACAATTGTCCTGTATCGACATATAAACTTTTCCATCTATACAAAAATTCCTATTTCTCCCTCTCCTCTCTCCCCAAATTCTTCCAATAAACTTGCAAAAGTACAGCTATATGTATAGCGTCCCTATTGTAATAATATAGATTTGGAATTTGGTATCAGCTATCAGCTAAATTTAGAATGGCACATAAGCATTTTCTCTACCTCTCTACCACCATTTGAACCAAATGAAACAGCGTTTTCATTCTATCTGTCTACACACAACTTTCTCCCAAAGTAAACTCACTCTGTCTGCATATGCATGCACATATACACATACAATCCTACTACTCAAGCATATATAGAAAATAAATATGCCGAGAAGAAAAATCGCAAGACTCGATTGCTGTTTTCTTCTCTCCCATCTTCCCTTAACAGTAGTTTGAGGTAGTCATTTTCAATACTCATTCTACTGATAGTATTAATATCTCTGCTACTCGTATACTATACTATTCAATCAAGTTTCTAACTCATTCAGTTTATCTTATATTTTAAGTATTTACTTATCTGCAAAAATAGCAGTAGTAGTAGTAGAACATATATAGGGTGATATGAGGGAACACAAGGTTTTGTATGATTGTAGAGCAGCGGTTGTTTTATTGAATGCTTTGGGCTGTGTACCAACTTGAGTAAAATGCACTCACGTACATGCTTATAAAATATATCTAGACACATTCGTCTAGAGAATGGTATCAGTAGTGCTATCTGTAGCAACATCGAATACCCTGGAATTCCCTCAAGATTTACTTTTACATCTTTTACACACTTTGTGTGCACCTTACATGGCTGTAATGCACCACAACCATCACCTCACTACAGTGACGACATGGTGAAGTAAAAGCAGAGACAGCAGAATAACAGTAGTTACGTTTGTACTATGTGTGAGATGATCACGATGATGATATGAATGGGCCAAAGAGAGGAAAAGTTCGTTTTAGCGCAAAAAAAAAAAAGTTTTGTCCTCCGCAGATCATTTTCTGTTCCTCAATCCGGCAGACGAGACTCTTTGATAACGACAACTATTACTTTTTTTCCCGAAGAAAAAAAAACAGTAAGTTTTTTCTCCGTTCCAAAAGTACAAACAATAATTCAGTTCAATTCCCATATAGTATATTTTTTTCCCTGAGTTTGTGCACATGTATTCAACTATTAAAGTACATAGTAGTAGTAGTAAACATTCAAGGTTTCATCATTTCTATGTATTAACTCACGGCTACAATATTTTTTTATTTAATTTAAGAAATTTACAGCCGTACCATTCTGGTGTTTTTATTATGAGTAACATTTTCACCTAATAATATAGAGATTGATGCTCACATGTATGCAACCTTTGTTCTATCCACCCCAAAACAACTTAACTAGTTCAACTTTGAGAAGCCTGGGAGTAGAATCGGGTCTAGTTTGTGTTGTATTGTTAGGGAATTAGACTACAAAGAAAAGACTAGAAACACAATGCTTACTCTGCACTACTGTTTTTTACAACAAAAAAAAGTGAAGAATACCAGAATAAAAACTTTTTTTTGCCAAACTACCAACACGGCAAACGTAATATTATGAAAGTTGAGTAGTAACACCATTATCAGTGGTGTGGTAATGGTAAGTGAGGAAAACGGCTTTTGAATAGTTTACTATATAGAGCATTCTTTATTCCACCGTATTACTACCAGTAGTGTCGAAACAAAATTATCTCGGATGAATCCTCGAAGGAAAACTCGCCCCGTTGCTTGACTTGAAGACAGGCTTTTTATTTGATGATGAAGAGATGTAAGGTAGTAGTAGTAGCAGCAAAAGCAGCAGCATAGTTTTCTTAACTTTATTGCTGTTCTTTTCTGGGCGCTTCAAGTTATTCTGCTAGGTACTTTAGTAATTGTAATTCCTCTCTGCGGACATGCATGACAAAGCAGGGTACACGCACAGCTACTGTTTCCTTTGTCGTCCTCACTTTCACCATGTTGTCATTAACACGCTGCATCATTAGAATTCCGCATCAAAATGTATATCTTTTCTCTCCTACTCTTGTAAAGATATTGAACACATTTAAGAATACAAATTTGCTTCTTTTGTATCACTAATGCTCATGTACATTTAACAAAAATCGTAAAGTAATGGGACAACATGTTGACCCAATTACAGACGAAGCGAGTAACAAACAACTCAAGTGTAGGAACATGTGTCTACCTTTGTTCAACTCCTTGTCGCCGTTAATTCCTTCGAGAACAAGCTATGCTACTGAATTCCCTAAAAACCGCTTGAGAGGAAGCGCGACAGCTCCACTTATTTTCTGCCGATTTTCTCCATCTCGTGTTATGCAATATACTTTGGCTATTTGCTTGTTGGTAATTTTCTAGGGAAAGAACATTCCATTTCCCAAAGTGAAGCGCAGGCTAAACCTTGCCAGAGTAATAGGGAAAAGCGAGTATAAAAAAATAGGTAAAACCACAGATAAACACACTTGAGCACTCATCCCTTCACATTCGTCCCAACTTCTTAAAGAAATCCCTACCTGCCTTGGCTCGTCAAGAGGAGAAACACATTTGTACTTGACGCTTCAAATACATGCGGAAAGCATATGCATTTGTAACGTATTTACCCTTAACAACGGGGCCCTAGATGTAAGCAATATTTTACAATGTGAATGTTCGATTTGGTAAATCGTACATGGAAAGAGTAAATACAGTGTCACAAATTGTGACTCACAATGTACCATGTACTACCCAACAGTAAGTGCATCCTCCACAGCTCCTTTCCCTTGGTAAAATTGGAAATCGATAAGCTGGCATTGTCACTTTAAGAAGATGAATTTAAGTCTCCAAAGTTAAGTGCAACGTCATTAGTTGTATCCTTCCATTTACATCTCTACGGCATGACCAATACTCGACAAGCAGTTCCACTAAAGTTGCCAATTTATGTTATTTTCATGGAAAGGAGAACATCAGAGCGAAGTTTTTCGTCACTGTAGAAAATCCTTCATGATAAAAGCTAACAAAGCAACATAAATGCACTTTCTGAAGTGACTGCATGCATCATCATGCCACATTGCCACGTTTACTGAACTTGTAACGCGTCATCTTACCGTCAAAAGGTTTACAAAAAATTTACAATACGTCTAGTGAAAAAAATCTTTAAAAAAATGCTATATAGCAGACGTTACGATTGCAACTTATACTACCCTTAACTGTACATACTTCATCAATAACGAAAGCATACTTTTATTATACCTATCTATCCCTCTTTTAAGTTTTAGAAAGTAGTTTTGAGTAAAAGTTGTATTTTGTCGCATTGCCATACAAAAAAAAACAAATTTGTCGTCAATATAAATAAATAAATAAAGACGAGGGTATGGGAATAATACTGCTGAATGAGTTGACATCTAACCCCTTTTAGGGAACTGTATCACACATGCATGCTATATCTTAATGCATTTATAATAACGCTTTCAACATGTAAAAAAAAACAACATATCGTAAATATGTACACCACCACCAAGACTTTAAGCATGAGAATGAATTTATGCATGCCATGTTCTTTCACAATAAATTGTTTGAACAGGATTGGCTTGGAGTTTGTTAGTCTTTACTGTTGACTGACTGAAACTTTTAGACAATCAAAACAGTAAAGGCATTTCAAAAGTTAGAGTTCAAAAGCAACAACTTCCAACATCTACCAGAAATGGAAAAGAACAGAGTTAATATTAAATTTTAAGTACACGAAATTGAGATACCAGTTAAAATTTTGTGTGTGTCTGAGAACCCATATTATCACATTGATTCTAGGATAAGTATACATACATCCGTCGTCACCTTATGTTGTACTGTTGACGTAAACAACTAGGAAGGCAAAAATGATACACAAGTTATTATTCAAAGTAGAGATGAAACATGATTTTGCCATTATGACATTCAAAGGGACCTTTTCAAGTTCACGTATGAATGATCAATTAAACGTTGAAAGCAAAAATGCTTTGCTACGGTAGGGCTGCTTGCGTACATAGGCAGTCATAAATGTCGGTAGTTTCGGTTCCTTGGCATACACCATGGAAGAACGACAACGGCAACCAGCCCATATTACCACAGAATGTTCAATATGTCTCATATCACACGCTGCGGTACGCAATTTTTCCATACACAGTAAACAAAATTAGCACTCTTCCTTTGGGTTGAAGCACCATTCAGAAAGGGTAATATAGTAATAACATTTTTATGACGCTCATATCATTATTCCATGCAATAACTGAGGAGTAAACAAAACTGAAGGTGACTTCGATACACTTTCACTTGTGTGAGAACAGCTTTCTTGCACAAGCAAAAATGTTCACGAGAACTCTTCAATAGATTTGCCCCAACTGAGCTTACACAATAAAAAGTGGGTAAAACGACTTAACAATGAAGCTGAAAGGATGATGGTAAGGTACATTTTTTGCAAAAAAAAAAAAAAAAAAAAAAAAACTGAAGCTGAAGTGCGACGAGAATAATGATGATGACTAAAGTTGATAGTGGGAAAAATGTAATCTTCAGAGTAGGTACGATCCGTATCGCAAATACCACAACCATTTTTTACACACACTAATAGTTTAACCCATGTAATATACGTATCAAGCATAAATTTTTGGTGCTATATTATTTACATCGAAAAATTTAACATGCACCACAAGCAACAGCAACTTACCAGCAACTATTTTACTTGAATACTTTTGCAACATCACGATGATCATGCTATGTGCTCAAGTTGGTTACTATTACTAGTACTATTAACGAGTCGATAGATGTTTTATATTGATTTCTGCCCTAAGGAAGCTGTAAAAAGAAGATCAATTATTATCTGTATTAAAAGGCCTACAATTTCAATCTGCAATCTATACAGTACAAACTGGTAGACGGCACATTTGCAAAACAACATAAACCATACAAACGTGGTTAACTTGAAAAAAAAAATTATCCAAAAAAACCGATACAACAGTTTTTAACACATTATTATGAGCAATAGAAAAGCTAGAAAGGAAGTGCTGTTTCTCTTTTCTGCAATGTGTGTGCCCCCAATACATATATTTGAACAAGGATGTTATGCATGACAAAGAATAAAGTAATTTATCATATCTATTCCTTAACAGTACACTGCCGCCGCCGCTGCCACCACCACCACTACCATGTCTCCGGTATTGGCCCTTTAAAGTCTCAAAACTAGGAGAAAGCTTTATAATAGGTAAAAGTTGGAATAATAATAATGGTTTGTGATGTTATAGTGAGTACCAGGGAATTCGTGATTCAATAGAGAGACACTAGTCACCATACAAGAACAGCATTGATGTGCATTATAGTAGCATAAAAAGCTAGAAAATCCATTACGTCTAAAATGCATACACGCTGTCATTAGTCACTTGGTTGGTGGCGTATTTTCTACTTTGGCAAATGGCGTATAGTGCTTGCTAGTGGTATTGAATGCATGAGCTTTCACACTGTGCTTTGCAAAAGTGCTTGCCTGCGACTAATATCCGAGCGAAAATTACTAGAAAGTTGGGATGAAAATGATAAAATAAAATAGAAGTGGAGGTTTGAACGCTTCTTGTTCCTTCAAAGTGGGAGAAATGAGCAGCCAGCTTACATTTGGATGGCTATAAATAACTTAACCGATAAGTTAAGGAAATACACGGCAAACATGAATCAAAGTTATGGTATACATATTATAGAAAGAGACAAACAACTTTTGGAGCAAAACAAGTTCATAAATAGAACAAATGATGGCAATTTTGGCTATTAAAGTGTAATGAGAAACTTTTTGCTCCAAATCAACTCTGGACCATTTGGCCGTTGCACTTTTCGTATGTTTTTGAAATTGAGGAGCTAATTTAGTTTTATATGGTTGGACAGGTCAATATGCTACGTCAAATGATGTGTATTGTGTACTTACATTTTGTACCTGATCATCAAACACACGTAGCTCAGTTGATGATGATACATATAGGCTGAGCGGCAGTATGATTTACAGCTCTGGCAGGGCATGATAACAAACAAAATTACATAAGAGCCACAGAGTCTGGGCATCGGGTACGGTTGTCAGTGAAAGTTATTTTTCTCACAGCAAACGACCAAATATGAGTGGTGATAAACTTTGTTCTCATGTTATGTGAGATTATTCCAGTAGAGTTACAGCATCTACACGCAGAGCTGATTCATATAATGGAGCTAATTTTATGCTACACCTGTCTTGCCGCACTAGTAAGTACACTGCAAACATTCTAATCACATCACGCCAACATCAAAATAATAACCACTCAGCACAATTTCAAAGAAGCCATTGATGAATTGTGAATGTTCTGATTACAAATGGTAAAAGGCTTTTTCCCCGTAGTGGAGTTTTGCACAAAACGCTATATATATGGATACAGAAATACTTATGCAATATGTTTTTTCTCCACAATCCCTTTTCAATACAATATATCATCGTCACTTTATTTGCTACACACTTGATTCCAAAGCTGTAGCTGTTGTTATTATTGTAGTAGTTGGGTAGGATTGTTTGTAGGACTGAGCAAAACTGCAAAGTCATAATGTGTACTTGTACACACAACATTGAATTTCTTTTTAGGGGAAGTAAATCCTTTCTTTGAATTTCCATTATTGTACGCCTTTCTTTTCATCTCCTGACTCTTCACTAGGGAGAAGATACCCATGTAATGCCACGTTATTTTCACTTGAGTCAACCATGCCGTGTCGGTTGAATTATTCTGGGCGATACAAAGAAGCTTGTGCTATTTTGTGGTGCGGCCTACCATAGTGCATACGTAGGTATATCATGAGGGGTGGTAGTAGCTGTTGTTATATATGGACGAAGGAAGGGACAAGTACGCCCCATATATGTACAAAAATATATAGCTTACTTGAAACTACGCTAAAATGTGCTTCATCTTGTCTAAAAACAAAAATAAATATTTCCGATCTTGCACCACCCATCAATACAATGAAGGATTGAGAATCAGTCAAGTGCACACCAGGCGAGACAACTGAATCTTCTCTACGATTGCGAAAGAGACGATTGTTCAAGGAAGAATTCCCTGTCTTCCAGGGACCAAACCAAAATGTACACAAATTTAGAGTAAGTGAAAACTACTGCAGATTGGTTTGAATAGCACGCACTACATGCATGGTCTACCATTACCATGTTTCAAGTGTGTGGTGTGTGTAAGATGTTAGATGAGAAGTTGGTTTTTTGGCTTGTTCTGTACCACTACACACAAAGTAAAGTTGATACCACTGCCACAACCTTCCTTTCTAGTAAAATCTAAAAGAAAGTTGCTTGTTGTGTGATATTTTATGCAGATTTCGAATCATATCCCAAACCAATTTTGTTTCATAACACAATGCACTCACGTTCTTTTATTTTATCAACACCAGCATCGCAGCACACACATTCTTTTATCTACACATAAAAAACTACATACATTTCCTACCTACTACTACATAAGCAGGTAAATGGTAACATAAAAAGTAAAATATACAGCATAAAGCTAAATTTTGTAAAGATAGAATGAGAGAGAGAGAGAAAGCGACATTTTTACGCGTACATCGAATATAAACTGAGAACATGCATAAATTCATTGCAAAATTCATCTTATGGGAAAAGGTATGCATGTTGTGCGAATGAACAACTTCAAAAATATTGACATATTCTCATGACACAGAGTTTCATATGCAGCCACGTTCATATTCAAGTACTCTCGTAGATTCATTGAAACTTTCATCTTCGTTCCCACAAAATAATATCAAGGGTGCTCACCACCACCACCACCACTTGCCGTCTTCTTCTACATCCAAGTAAACGTACAAGATTTCTATTTAAAAAAGCGCAATATTCATGCAAATCTTTTCTTTTACACTTACCACTTCTACTTTTCTTTCT
>JAHZMZ010004477.1:0-13089 GCA_027743805.1 Lepidocyrtoides sp. E14 | reverse complement strand
GGTACGTGTCGGCACGACTGCCGGGTTTATTTATGATAAGTGTTTCAAAATTCATATTTGCCAAAAATGTTCATTTCATTTCCAATGTTGGCCAATTGGTCTATAATATCATCAGAATGCCACGCACAACGTTCGACCCATCATCTCTGACAAAAACGTGTATTATTTTATTTTATTACTAGCTACTAATTTTCGAAGTAGTAAACACTTTCGATTATCATTACATTACTGCTATTGCATTGCTTGGATGAAAGTTCCGTCATTAAACTGGACATCTAAAATTTAACTTGACGTTTTCATAAAAAAAGTAAAATTACATGTACATTGCTTGTAAGTATCAATTGCAATTTGCATGCATGCCATGCTGTAACTTCTCACTGAGAGGAGAAGTTATTAAAAACTTGACAAATAAGTTAAGTGTAAGTTGTCTATGTTTGCTGAATGTTGAATTATGATTATGATGATGAGTAAACACCGTAAATACATAGGTATACTTTTTGCTCCGCAATTCTCACTCTCCGCTACTGGATCAACATTTTTTTCTCTTTTAGTGAGAGAGGAGCACAGCACACCACCACTACTACTCACAAACTCACAACAAATGTGTTGTCTGTCTGTATTGTCTGTCAGTGTTGTGTAGCTGGTTGCTCAGGTAAACAAATTTGGAAAGGAGATGACCGTTGCAGTTTTGGATTTTGTAAGTAAGCCGTTTCTTCATTCTACTTCTTCATTCAGACTTTCAGACATTGTATTATTATCATTTTTATCAACTACGCTGTATCATGCATATTATTATCATAGAATTCCTGTTCGTTCTTGCTGACTGACAGCCGTTTGAAAGAAAATATCGGTAGAAAAGGGAGAATCCAATTTGAGAGTTACTTCAATTGAATGGAAAGTGCTTCTTCCGGATATTCCGTTGTTTGGAAGAACTGAATGTATGAAATAAAAAGTAGACATACTTTCTACTTATTGTGAAAAACTGACATTTTGTCCTCACGATCTGACCTCTATTGAACAAAGTATTTTCATTAGAACCTTTTATCCTCATCTGGGGACAAATATAACAACTCAACAGCAATTATTTTTTATGGTACTTATTATGTAGTTACTTTAGTATACTTGTAGCCGTAATAGCTATTTACACAATTTTTACCATTTTACACACCACCCAAAATTGGTTCGAGAAGAATTCACTGCCATTGCATTAATTTTGATTTCGGTTTTGTCATACAGGAAAATCAATATGAGTCAAAAAAGTTCTGTCGTTCAACCACCCATGCAGTCTGCGGGAAAACGGTACGTTCGTGGGAGGGAACCTGCACCAAGCCTTGTAAATCACTATAAAGGTCATCGGGGCAATATAAATGCGGTCGCTTTTCATCCACATCTGGAAACTGTTTACTCTGCGGGTGCTGACAAATTCATAATGAGCTGGAACTTTAAAAAGGAAACACGAGCACTGAGGTATTAAATGGCCTTCATAGATGTATAAGTAGATTTTATGAGACTTGTCTGCATAATTTAATTAATGCTTTCCATTGACATATACCCACTGAGTTTACCTTTCTTATTAGGTTCGAAGGGCATGCAGGAGCAGTTAACGACGTGTCCCTTTCCAAGGATGGGGACTTGATGATATCTGCGTCTGACGATGCAACAGTTAGAGTTTGGGTTCCATTAATAAAGGGGGAATTTGTTTCAATTAAGGCTCATAGCGCAGCAGTTCGGTCCGCTTGTTTTAATCCGGTGAACACGTCGCAATTTGTTACGTGCTCAAACGACAAAAGCATTAAATTGTGGTCTGTGCAGCATTATAGAACTAAAACAAATGCGACCAAATTCAAAAGCCATGAATTTATAACGTCCTTCACCAGTCATACAAATTGGGTTCGTTCGATCCGTTTTTCCCGTGATGGTCGACTGTTGTGTTCCGCGTCTGAAGATAAGACTGTCCGAGTATTTGACTTGAGGAGCAATGCTTGTACATATAAACTGTCTTGTGATTCCGGAGTACCTACAAAAGCAGATTTCAATCCCTGTGGAGGATATTATGTTGGAGTATCGACTACATCTAATTCATTTCTACTTTATGATGCCAGAATGGAAAAGCTGCTTCAGAGCTACACCAATATTAGTGAGGGTCCTGTGAACAATTTTGCGTTTCATCCCGATGGGGATTTTGCAGTGACTGTGTCTGAAGATGCCAAGATAAAAATTTTAGATTTGGTGGAGGGGAGACCAATATTTACTCTGTATGGACCCAGAACCGGTGTTTTGGCTACAGCCTTTAATTCAGACGGTAAACTATTTGCAACTGGTGGAAAAGACATGGAGGTATTAATTTGGCAACCAGTACTAATTCCATATACTGAAGACGTACAAGAATATAAAGAAAATTCTCAAAGTACATTGTCAAATCAAAATTTAAACGGGAAGTTTTCTGTTGAACGAGCTAGTGTGCCCGGATCGCAAGCAGAGAGCCGTTCAAATTCAAAATCGTCTGCATCCTCAGGAAGAAGTGTACATTCTTTAACATAATTTGGCTCTTAATCTTAATTTAATATACGACAAAAAAATTATCTTACTTTTATTTTGTTACATTTATGCAGTGCGATTTACATATAAAATGCAGTAGAAAATAAAAGGCATATATTTGTATATGCCCCTTTATAGAATAGCTTTTGTAATTACATTGTATTAAACATGTTTATTTTGTACAGTATAAAAATATACATTTTTTGAGTCATACATGATGCAATTCAGGATGGTCCAAAAACGTTTTGAGATGCATATTGCCAAATACAAAGGGCGCCAGTGACGTGAACATTTAGGGATCGTATTATACCAACCTGTGGAATTTCAACCACCCTGTCAACTAAACGTAGCAGCTCTGGGGGGATCCCCAATTTTTCGTTCCTAAAAGTGAACATTATTTAGGTTGTTTAGTGTAGAACTTTGTCATTTTTCCACTTTATCTTTTTATCTCTTTGTGTTATTTACTTACCCTAAAAGTAAGACAGATTTCTTGGGGAAAGTTAAATCCTTTAAAGATGAAGATTCATTTGCTTGTTCTACCCCGAGTATTGTGTAGCCTTTTGCTGAATAAGTGAAGAGAAAACTTTCCAAGTCTCGAGCGGGCACCTACAACAACATACATGAATATGAGTTGTTGTGTTGGGCTACTACTACAAAATCATGCATAAAGCTCCAGAAAGTCACAACAGCTTATATATCGTTAAGGTTGTGGACTTGATAAATACCTCTAAAATATTGACCCAGTTTTGTGCGGATACGCTTAAACTCTGAAAGTGCTGGTCATTTACAATTTTTAAACTGTTGACAACATATTTGTGAACTCCAAAGATTTCACACGTTCTGCATAAACCTCCGAGGTTTGGAAGATGGTCCAAAAGCGACGCAACAACAATTAATCCTTCTTCTCCGACACATTTCTTTTTTGTAATGGTATTGGAATATTCTTCAAGTTCTTCCGAAACTGAAAGTAACTTCCAAGGATTGATTTTCTTTTGATAGTTCATTTCATTATTCTGACTTTGTTGGGGTGTGAGATCAAGACTAGGGACTCGGCTTGGCAGTTCTTCTCCCAACTCTCTACCATCAGCGACAACAGATTTTAGGTGCCACGCTGACTTTTCATGGTCCATGTAAATTTTCTCCACGTCACCCTCAGGTTTTCCTACAGGTATTTGTACTAATTTTCTTATTGTTCTGGGCTGCAAAATGCACTCATCTCTAATCATGCCCGACAGCCTTGGCAAAAGCGTAAAGATTACCTGTAGTAATAACAAAAACCGATAGCACTTTGTAAAACGGAGGTTCTTCTACTGTTTGGAATAATCTTTAAATGTTTCAAAAAAATTACCTCAGGACAATAGTGTGTGACGCTGTCAAAAATATTTACGTAAAAGTCTTGTGATACATTGTCCAAAAGTTTTGAACAATTTCCTGATACAAAAGTGGATGCTCTCTCGAGAGCAGACAATATTGGAGCGTACTTTTCGGTGACGTCAACAAATGAATGTTCAAGAACTCTTGTATATATTTTCTGGAATGCAATCTAAATGAGTTGAAACAAAACTCGTTTTACATTTTATATACACTGGAGTATGCACATTTCAATTTGGGAATGAACTTTTTCCAAAGGCTTTTGGATATTATGATATCCGTCTGTATTTACCTGAGCGTAAATCCTGACCGTTAAATGCTGACTCAACGTCAAGGTGGCTAGCGATTCGAGGGCCTTGTCGTAAAACTTTGGACATTTTAGAAGTTTGGAAGTTTGCAGACAGATGGTAGAGAAAAAGGCGCCAAATCCCAGTCTTTTTTGTATGCACTGAAATAATTAAGGTAGAGGTAACATTTTTAAGTCATAACCGTTTTAAGAAGCTTGTAGGACATCGTTCCTGTATGAAATTGATGAGTCACGTACATGTGTACAATTGTATTGTTATTTAGTTATAAACCTTACGCTGTCTAAACAGTCGAATAAAAGGGTATTAAGTTCAGGATGACGCTTTAGAATCAGTATAATTAGCCATTCTCCCATGTAGCGGACACTGGGTTGGGGACTGTCCGTGGATAGCGAACTTAAAACCTTTTCGAGTACAATCTTGCTAATTTTCTACAAAAAATATAATCATTATGAGAGAAATTTTAACCACTTTGTCTCGAATTAGTTAAGCATAGTACAGTCAGAGTACAGTGATTTCTTACAAAGTCAAAGTAAACTTGTAGAGTTAATAATAGTTGCCCAATTCGCTGTTTAATCCGGTGAGTTGAAGAGCCTTGAAAATACCTTTTTCGCTGTACTGACTCTTGGTTATTTCTTTCTAAAACTGATTGTACGCTTTGAAGTAATAAGCTTAAAGCCTTCGTTTGGCCATCTCCTTTGGAAAATAGGTATTCCAAGTCTGAACGAAGTTTTTCACAAGCCAAAAGTCTTGCTTTGCAATCAGAACTGAAACTAAATGACACGAAAGCACGTTTCTTAAATCTTTCAAAAAAATTTGTACTGCGTCAGTATGGTCGTGAATTTGCTTACTTTTCTGGATCATTTTCTTCCTCACTCGCACCGGGCTCGTTTCTCAGATAGTCCCATATCGCAAAACTCACCCTAAAAATAATATAGCAAAAGCCCAAAGAATAGTATAAGTTATTTTCCACAATCAACGATAGTGGATTACCAATTATCATCCTTCATTTTGTTTTCTTTACCTGTTGTTTTTTGGTAATGGGCCACCGGCTAGAGCTGCCTTTACTAAAATTTGGTGCACTTCATCCAGTAATTCTTCAGGGTACTGTATTTTCACAAGGTACTGGACCAGAACTAGGGGAAGTCCACTAACACTTTCTCCAAGCTCCAAAAGTAGATCTGCATACTGGATTATTGAACAAACATTAATTTAATGCAATATTTACAATTACTATGATGTCTCATTCTACTAAACTCATGTTAGCACATTTACCTTGTTAAGGTATCCATTCCTGACAAAATAAGGACAAGTTATCATTTCAACAAATGATTTTATTGAACACCAGAAAGCCTCACTTTTCCTTTGTTCGAAAACCAGTCTCCATCCAACACCAGCAATTTCATCCAGGAGATGCATTCCTTCCCTGAAAATGAATAAACGGTGAGATGGGTTAAAACTTTATTATAAAATTACAGAGAATTAACTGTGACTGTAATCAGTAATATTATTTTTTATTTCTTTACCAATGGTCTCTGTAGTCTACTACTTGAGCCACTGACTTGGCCAACAATAGTCCAGCTGCAACCCCTTTGGAATTACATTTTTCAATGTTATTAACAATGAAATGCAATAAGTTGCTAAAAACTTGCTTATCAATGCTGGCTGTTTTTGGAAGGTTGTCAATAATGCTGGTACTCATGCAAAACTGTACTTGATAATACTCTGCAAATAGGTTTCTTTCAGTAATTGAAAAGTAGCTGTCGCTAATATTTTCCACCATTGCAAAGTTTCTGAACCCTTCAGAATCACCTGTTATATCTGTCAACACATTGAACACATCCAGGGACACGGTTTTGGCACAAATTAAATTGTACAGCTTTTGCAGGAAAAACTGTTTTGCTCTACAAGAAATGGAATTGAGCTTTGGAAGGAGAGGTGTCAAATTTGACAGGAGTTTGCTGGGTAAAATGCTGAGCACTTCCACTCGTCTAACACAAAACATGAAATTGTCCAATGAGGATAGATCATTGTCAGTACTCACTATCATGACACAGAGTTCATTCAGAATTTTAGCATAAATGTTGGAAACTGCTCCGTGCGCTGTTTCTCGTAAAAACTCGCAAAGACCTTGTGTACTACCCGGTAAAAGTTCTTCCTCACAATTTGACACAGCGAAATTTTCAACCGAAGCTTCAATTTTGTCAGAAATTTCCTTGTCACTGCTAATTTGTAATGAAATTGTGACAAATCTCAGCATGCCCAGGACAGAGGTACTACTACTCAGGTTAGACTTGGCAAAGCGATACATTTTGGACTCTGTAATGATGGCAGCAAATAATTCCGGTCTTTTTCTCGCTAAATACTTTCACTGTGATGGACCCGAAAAATGCCAATAATTTCATAAAGAGAAATGAATCTAGTTCAATTTTTGGCAACTTATTAATGACTGATATTATTGTAGTTGAAAGAATGTTGATGCATCGATAGTCCAAGAGTTCCCGAAAGTATTTGCTAACTGTGGTGAGATTGTTTGACAATAAGAGAGCAAGTTGGCTTATTAACGTATCCATGCTTGAAACAATAATCTGTTGTTGTGCCACATTTGCTTGGGCTGAAATATTTTTGGCATTATCACAAAGCATTTCATCCACAGACGCAACGAGAAAAAAAATTGTGTGTGGACCCATGCATTTTCCCGACGAGGTGAGGAACTCCAGTATTACTTCGGCAGCCTTGAACTCTGGAAGCGTTTGAATAGAATATAGTCGTGCCATGAACTGGCCAAATACTCGAATATTTTTGAAAAAATCCTTTGGTTCGTTTAGAATCCACCCCACATGATCTCTTATTAACGGCATTATATGCTTTTCCAAAAAATCTTGAGCGAGCTGACGGAATGCTCCACTTTTCTTAAGATACTGTCCACTCTGCAAAAACTGCTCGAATCCCTCTTTCACTACGCTGCGATTATCATGGCTAATCATTTTCTTTAGAAGGATTGGTAACCACACGAGGACGGCATCGTTTGATGAGTGTTCCTTGAAAATGTCAAGTTTTTGTAAAACTGGTTGTACAATGTGTAACTGTGTTTCATTTAAAATGTCATGTATGTCGAAATAAGAATCCCAAAACTTTGCATATTCACCACGCTCCATATTGTTCAATGATATTAAGGTCTCTTCAGGAATACTTGCGTCAAAGATGGATGTACCGTGTGAATACTGGCCTACCAGCAGTCTCAATACAAACGCAGCACGCTTCTTTGTTTCAGCTTTGTCACTACTCAGGTCAGCCATGATTGAACGTATAAGAGCGGGTGTTAACACCCTGCCCGTCTCGGTTTTCCAGAAGGAAGCGTCCTCAAAGTACGATGTAAAAATCATGTAAATCTCAGAGAAACTATTCGCGGTTGATGATGATGACACTTGTTGCAGACTTTTACACATTTTGAATTCCTTTTCCACGTCATTCAAGTTACAGATCTCACACCAAAATCTGACAAAGCTTCTTCCATTCTCTGAAGACAGCAGAGTAATAACTACACATCCAGTCAAAGTTTCCTCAACATCTGATACGTGTTTTTCAATAATTTTACTTATTTTTGAAATCTCTAAAGTTGCCAAACTTTTCAAGTAGTTGGAAAATTTCCACGTTGTCTGACTTAATCCCAATATTCGCAAGAAATCCGGCTTTTCCAAAGAAATTCCAGCAAAGCTTAAAAGAAACCTTGTCGTTTCGCCAAATATATTCATACTGTACCTTGTCAATTTATCCAATTGCTCCAACTCATGTCCACTTTCACTGCTCTTCATTGTTGCCAAAATCATTTCTATACAGTCATGTATCAATTGAGCTGTCGGCAAAAGGAAAGTGGCTACTTGCTGTGCAGCAGCACTCGCATAATAATGCTTTTCACCACTACGTTCTGTGCTTCCACATTGCAACTTTCCTTTCGCCCAGCTTTCTTGGAAAGTCTCTTTCAGCAAAATATCACAGTCACGCAAAATATTACACCCCAGCTCTAACCGAATATCCAGTGGGAAAATTTTGACAAATTGGAGAAAATTGCGAACATAGTCTACTTGGCATTTATACAAGTACAATGACGCCCCACTCTCTCCCTCTTGATCTTCATTAAAAATTAATGATGAACTCTTCACAACGTCGGCAAGAAGTGAGTCACCCATGACGTTAGAAAACTGCAACAAAGCTTGAGCCATCTCTTTCTTCATTGCATCAAGCTGTTGCTGTTGCAATTGAAGAAAGCTTTCACTACTGCTGTTGTCGTCCAACATTGTGCCGATGTTGATTGATGATATACTTAATGTGAGACCAAAATACTGGCTTATTATTACCAACTTTTACAATGCAACTTTAACAGTGGGTTTGCAAAGATGGTTTCTTTGTAAATAAATAATGAAAAAATAAAGAACTTGACAGGAAACATTATCATCATCATCAGCTTTCTAGCACATGGTGTTTGCCGGAGAAGTAGCAGCACTGTCATTTGGCAATCCACTTTCCGCCAGATAATTTTTATGGTGAAGAAGGTGTCAGATGCAATGCTTACACAATGAAGAAATCTCAGCTGAAAAGCTGGAAAAAAGTCTTTTCATTATCATGGGTTGGATTGGTTTTTGGTCTGTGCTGCTACTTCAACGACATCTCCATGATCAGCACCAAGCAGTATGATTTTGGTTACCTTGCTTGTTAGGTTAGGTTTCAACAGCTAGACAAACTTGTTCTGAGAAGAGATTAAAAAAGCACAACTCTGCCACTTTGAGCTGTTACGTTACATATTACAATTTGATGTGTGTGTGAGGTGAATACTGTGAGTATGTACTGAACAAAAAATTCTGTATATATTTGTATGCATAAAGTCATTTTGTATTCTGCTCATTCATAATATTTCTCCAAAAGGAAAGATACATGCATATAAATGATTGCTTCAAAAAGATGATGATAATGATGATCTGATAGTAATAATTGTAAGCACATTTGCTATTCACTCACAACAACAGAGTTCCACATGTACACTGTGAAAAATATTTACAAACTTTGCTGCCCTGCCTAAAACAAGGAAAAAAAATATATATTATTCGAATAACTAACACTGCACTGCTGTATTAGTATACATGCATCAATTAAATAGGCATGAAGAAATAAACATGGTCTAGTGCATAAAAATACAAACTAGTAAATCGACATTGATTTATTTTTGTTCTTCTGTGTCTACTACAAATTGTACTGCTAGCAGAAATTCTAGTACTGTGTAAGAACAATACTACAAGTGTTGAATTTTTTGAAGAATTTCTGTTCCATAATAGCATACCAACATAAATATTTATCATGTAGCTCATCAAATTATCATCATCCGATATTTTCCCCACCTTTTTTATGGTACATTTTTACATCTTTTTGTTTTCTATATACAGTTTCTTGCTTTTGGGGAGTGTTTTATTTATTTCACAAGACCATTCCTTTTTTCAAATTTACAAATATACATTCATACACACATAGCTTCTCTCTGAATAAAAATATGTTTGGATAAATATTTTTAATATGCGTTTGTATACCACTATAGCTGGGTGCAACTCTGGAACCACTAAAACTTGATTTTCCAGCATTTTGTATATATTACAAATGTAAAAATTATGAAAAAACTGCTACTTCTTTGCCAATAAAAAATTGCTGCATAATACATAAATATTTATTGTATTAACAAATCTAATGTATTTAAAATGTGTGGAAGGTTGACCGGTTTGACCAACACTGAAAATTGTGACGAAAATTTAACCAATGTGTTTAGCTTTGAACGCTGCCACGGCCAATACTACTACTACAACATCGATTCACGTAAATATCTCAACTCGTACAAGAAAGCTACCAAAAATTGTTATCACTTTCTCCACTGATTTTCCAGACTTTACTTTCGACAGAATAATAAATACCACACTTGACATCCAATCCAGCTAAACTAACAAAGTGAAAAGTACTCTGTTTGTGTATATTTTTTTTGCAGAAAAAAACCCTGCATGATTGCTGCATGCTACTATGCGCACCGCATAAAATAATGCACGTCTTCTTCCGCTGTGTGATTGAACTCACTCTTACCGCCAGCTTAAAGCATAACAAACTATTTAAAAGATACCTTAATTTAGTGCACTGAGTTTAATGCCAGCTCTTTGAAAGCAGTATTAATTTTGCAAGATAAAAGTTGAGAAAACATGACTTTTAATGATACAATGGCAGAACCTGATAGAGCGGGGCCAAACCCTAATCTATTGGGTGTTCCTCAACAAGCCACAAGGCTTAGAAGACCCTCTTGGGCTCGCCCCATGACACCTCAAACAAGACGTATTATTAGGGAAGAGGACGAAGAATGGAGTACCCCAGTGGCTAAAATCTTACAACTATACTATGATCATGAAAGCTGGCAACAAGCACAGGAAATTCTTGAAGGACCCACTGCAGTCTGCAGAAAAATTGGGGACGAGGTCCGTAAATATATAATGCATACTATAACATTTCTGTTTACTAAAATTATGGTGTATCTTTTTCTTTCGAAACACACGCAGGCCAGAAGTATTGCTGCCAGACATATAATAGACCGTCTAAAAGAAAAGAATTTGCTGAATAAAATTCACAGGGTAGCTCCAAGATTAAGGTCTGCCGTGGAGCTTCTCTCTAAACCAGATGCAGATTATGTATATCCTCATTTCCAATATGTAGTCAATGAAATGAGGGATAAGTATCCGGAAGTCTACACATCAGTGATAAAAAATGTAAATAGTATAATATTATGTGTTTCTTTGATGATGGTCAAAGTGTACTGACTCTCATATTACTTGTGTGTACTGTAATGAACAAAAAGTTGTAGTACTACTATTATTGGTTGTGTAATTGTGGATCTTTTCCCAGGTGAGGATACGAATACCCTCCGAAATGAAGCCTTCACACATGCTAGTGTCCTTGGCCAAGTCAACAATCGAGGACCAGTACGGAGAGATTAAAATGAGTTGGGGAAAATTCGTTGCCTTGCTTGGTCTTTGTGGTGCTTTAGCTGTGGATTCTGTGGAAGAAGGATATTCGGACGGCGTAGCGGAAATTGTAGAAGCATTTGGTGTAATAGTTGAGCAAGCCATGGGGGAGTGGATTAGAGGGGAAGGGGGAGGCTGGGAAGGTTTTATTAAACTTAACGTATATCAAGCAAGAATTCCTCCTTTGGGCCGGACCATATTGGTGCCCTTGATGTTTTTTCTAACTTTGTATTTTCTCTACAATTTGTTTTTCTATTTTCTGACAATGCTCTTATATAAGGAAACAAGTGTAGACTTTTGGAGAAAATGGTACACAATATCATCACCCGAACAGGGTTATTGCTATTCTGCAACGTTTCCAAAATTTAGCCGTACTTACATTAGCTTACGTGGTACTTGTCCTATGCCTAAGAATCCGTTACAATATTTGTATGCGCTACGAATTCATCGAGATAGTTGATAGTTAATGATTTTATAATTGCCATTTCTCTCTCTCTCTCTCTCTCTCTTGTAGTCAACTGATGTAGAATTTGGGAACCGGTCTGTTGTACGGATCAGAACTGCTTTATACGGACATTATTTTTGTGCGCATTCATTTGACAAATTCTCGATTACGCTTTTTTTGGATTTACTACTATATCAGTTTTATGTACAATTTTGTTATTTAAATAAATCATTACGGTACATATTTTATAAACTATGCTGTTTAGTGCAGGCAGTAACCTGCAACCTCTAACAAAACTTGTGAAGCTTGAAGTATGTATAGAGTAGATGTACTTTGAAAAATTTTATTTTTAAAAATTCATTGTACTTACCAGTCCACAACCGAAAAATTGTCCAGCCGAAGAAACAATATCGAAAAATGTAATGGAACCTCGAAATAGTTATCTGTAGAATGTAAATGCATTGTAAATTCATTATTAAAATATCTGTGAAACTCAACCGTGATCTACATACATACGTAAAATGGGTGCTAATAAAAAATTAAGTCATTTTCGATTTTACATTGGTTTGAGATACTGCTAGAGTTATTTTACTCCGTACAGAAAAAATAGAAAAGGACAAAGGTTCATGGTATTTTTATACATTGAACCGATACGTTCGTACATATTTGCCGTTTCACAAAAGAGTGGCAATTTGCTTGTGAAAAATCCTATTCCAAGGAAAATCTCAAGAGCTACTGAAATTCCTAAAACATACCGCTACAAGTGCAAAGTGTATGAGCTTCAATTTCATAAAAATTCAATTTAATTACAAGGTTACTTTGCTCCTACACTGGGATATTAACTACAATATTATTATTTATCGCATAGTCGATGGTATATCTTTCCATACGCGGATTATGTACCCGATTTTAGTGCAACGAAAAACAGTGTTTGAGAAGCAATAAAAGTCCATTTTTGCTATTGCGGTAAAAGCCATGCCCAATATTTTTGTACTTTTTCCAATTCTTCATGGCCATTGCAATCCTGTAATGAAATCGTAAAAAGTAAAGGTAGCTATGCAAAAGTAGCCAGCAGCAGCATAATTCTTTTCATCATACAACGGACCGTGAATAGTAGTTTTTCATTAATGCCAAATCGCGGAAGGGACCAAAACGCGTACACATAAGATAAAAATACATATTAAATGTTCATACTACTATATGGGCGTATATATGTATAGTCAGACATTATAGTAGAAGAA
Source organism: Lepidocyrtoides sp. E14 (assembly GCA_027743805.1). Classification (NCBI taxonomy): domain Eukaryota; kingdom Metazoa; phylum Arthropoda; class Collembola; order Entomobryomorpha; family Entomobryidae; genus Lepidocyrtoides; species Lepidocyrtoides sp. E14. The sequence continues at coordinate 146 of JAHZMZ010004477.1, read as the reverse complement.
AACCGTTCATGCATCGTGCCTTTTATAATATACACAGGTATCTCGTCATGTCCATAGCCAAGGGGTTACCGGATCGCAATCAAAATAAAATGGATGCATGTATGTAATAAAATTTCCATAAAAAAAGTTCGCTTTAGCAGCAGAAG
>JAHZMZ010004476.1:0-10890 GCA_027743805.1 Lepidocyrtoides sp. E14 | reverse complement strand
GGTGTTTCCATGTTTGAGAACAACTAATCGTCATTATTGCTTTCCACTGTTTTCCTTGCTGATGATAACACAGTTTAAGCGCACATTTGATGGATGACTGCTGAAGCTTTGTAGAGATAATTATGGTGATAATGATGATGATGATGATCATAAGACCTTCCTCAACAACTTCAAAAGTATGATGAGACCTAGGATTCCATAAAGCAAGTGACTTAAGGAGCTTCTATGTAGTAGTACAATAGTCTCTAGTTTAAAGTGTTCTTGGCAGTTTCAATAACTGACCTTAATTTAAGTAGGTATATTACTGTACTGCTAATATTTGTGTGCAATCGTATGTTCAGTGTGAAGTATAATTTCTGTTAAACCTTGTTTAAAGTAGCCATTTCTTCAAGAGAGTGTGTTTCTCTTAAATGCTTGTGCCTATTTATTTACAAACACAGCTTATGAAAGTAATCATATGCGATGATGATGATACCATGATGCATGGTAGGTCACGTTGGGTTATATAACATTATGATAATATGAGTGCACTGTACCATCATCATAATTATCGCCCTTTCTTCAGCTGAATAGATTTATTGTGGTACTGGTGGTAGAGCTCACTATAGTTCTATTATGTACGTATGCATGGCGTAGTGAGTAGTCACTACACTAGTCACACAAGTATATACAATTTAGGTGGCATTTAACGAAAAATTTGAGAAAATGTTTGACATCAAGCTTTGTTTGGCTTAAAGGGAGAAAATGGTGGTGGGTACGCGGCGACAACTTTCCTTCGGTGTCACAATTATTCAAGTGTGAAAATATGGTATACTTTTGTTCATGCGTGTCTAGTCTGATATTTGGCTTGGGTTAGTGATTTTTGGGTTTTGAATGATATCATTGAATCCCATGATGCTGTCATTGTCAGTCTGAAAGAAAGGGATGATAGCCTGTCCTTTTCTTCAGTAGCATTTTCACTGACCGTGGTGTCTTGGTCAGCATAGTCAACAGTAGTCAGTAGTAGCGTAAAAGGTTAGCAAAGAACTTTACTGTGGCGTTTTTTTATTTTTTAGCACTAAAGATAGAGCTCGTCTTTTGTTACATTTCGGATAGCATTAAAAAAAATAAGTTAATCATTTTCATCGACAACTTGCATCATAACAAGCATGACGAAACGTAACGAACAATGCGATCGTGTTTTGTAACGAGCTTCTTACATAAATTTCTGTCTGAATTGTGTATTCATTTGTAAAAAAATATGACGCTTTTCCCATTTCTCCCTGGTCCCCTTAAACTTTTATAGTGATATTACGTAAGCAGGGAAAAAAGGTTTTTTTTTCTTTCGACCACTGCTGCTACTGATGGGTTACCAAGTACAAAAACTAGATGAAAAATATATATACTAAACTTGGTGACCGTAGAGATCGCGATCGAAAGGGATTACAAAACCAGAAACTTAAAAAAGAATAGGAAGACTTAAGGGTACGCCCTTGATTATTTTCCTTTTTCTTTTGCTTCAAGGAGTAGTAAATAGTAAAATAGTAAGCAGAGGAAGATGATGACGATGATGTAAGATGGGACGATTTTTTTTCTTTACGATTTATGTGTTTCAAGTTTTATGTACACTTACGTACTGCATATGCATATTATATATATTCGTATTTTATTTAGTTGACGTACAGACTACGAACAGAGCAACCGATGAGCCATAACAACCGGTGGGCTTTTAATGCCTCAAGAAAGAAAAAACCAAGGGCAGAGTTTTAAAAGACCCTTTTTTGAGCATCTATTACTGAAAATGTATTTCTTCAAGATTAGTTTTTGAACCGATATTGTGCATTAAAAGACGCATATGAGGAGAAGAAAATTGTTGCTTGTGTATGTTGTTCTGTGGAGAAGTGGAAACAACCGGTCCTTATATTTTTTTTGGCTTGCCAGCCGGTACGTGTTACCTCAAGTTTTGTTCTAAAAATCTATTTAAATAGAGAGGGTAGATGATCAAGATGTGGAAAAAAGGTGCACATAAACACCAGTCCAGTGGACCAAGTGGTGTTTTGATCATCGTCAGCAGCAACATCATCTCCTTCATCATCATCTCTCCAATTCTGTTCTAATCCTTTGCCTGGGTATTCGTCTTCCAGGGCGAAGGGTTCCTTCTTATTGCTTCTGCATCTTTAATACTAGACTGGACTGTGCGTAGTAAAATAAGTGAAGTGGTGGAGTACTACGAGTATCATATGCGTAGTAGTAGTAGTAGTAAAAACGTGTAGTAAAGTTTAGTAAGTAGTAAAAAAGGGGAGAAAACTAAACGAACACGTTTCTGCTGCTGTTGCAGTAGTAGTAGTAGTAATAATAATATTAAAAGTATTAGATGCTAAGGGCTTATTATTACTTCTTCCTTGTTTCTTCATCACTCCTCATGTTTCTTATAGGCTTCCTCCTCGTCATCTTATTACTGGAAGCTAAACAACGGACAAAAACAAGGAACTTGATGCTGCATAGCAACAGAAGACTGATATGAAAATGAAGATGTTGTTGATGATGATTGTAAAGATCGTAAACGTAAAAAAACGGATGAGACAAGCTAGACGAGGTGGCTTGTCTTTGTTTTTCTTTAAAATTACTACGCATTTTTCTCCGTCTTCGTCACGGATTTTTTTGACCGTTGAACGCGTTGCTATTTTGCATTTTATTTATTTAATTGCGCTTGTCTTGTCTGGAGCAAGGTATTTAATTTCAATCTTCATTGGCTGTTTCGAATTAATAATGACTGTTGTCAAGAGAAAAAAAAACACTGCCAGGTTTGCTAGAAGGTGGAAAGAAAAATAGTAGGCAAGAAGTGCGTGCTATTGTGTGGGAAACTAGTAGTGCTGGATAAATTACTTGTGTTTGCGTTTTTATGTGCGTGATGCAATGCAAACTGCGTAAATTGGCGGTTGTACATTTGCAGTCGACGCAGCAGTCGGTTTGTATTTTTATTATTATTATTTGCCGTGTGTCATGCTTCCCCCTTTTTTTGCCTGAAATTTCCAAATTATGTTCTGAGAAGGAGGTAGATTATCTCGTCTTGTTGGAAATCTGAAGAACATGTCATGTGTCAGTACACTTGTCATTTTAATTTTTACCTTACTGATAAATATTATCTGAAATCTTTGCCTGCCGAGTGAGTGAGAACCGTCTTACCCTTCTTATGATAATTTTGCAAACTGTTGTATATATATTTTGGAAAGATGAAATACAGACATGATCTGTTCCTGCTGATAAGAGTCACTTTCGTCATAGCATTTTGTTTCTTATTTCACGCTTCAGTCTGAGCGATGTTTCTTTACAAAAGATTAACGGCCAGAAGCTTGGCTGGATATTTTTTATTTCTTCACGCTTCTCTTCTTTCCCAGCTACCTTTTAAGATGCAAGAGAATCATCATCATCATCATCATCAGCACAATAGCGGTAAATATACATAAAAATGTATACCTGTATTTTCATAGTTGACGTGACTGATTTTTTACCATTGATAACGAACGCTATAGTAAGTTACCATCGGTCTTGTTTATTGTAAAATATGTAATATGCCTAGATGACGCGTGATAGTGGTGAAAATAGCAACACTCACAACTTGTAAACTATGCTGTTATTGTCGGATGGAAGTTCTTTATTATTGGTGACCGTCTTCAAGAAGCAAAACAAAGCAATGTAAAATGTAATTTGATCAATGCATATTTTTTTACAAAGAAGCGAGCGGGCACGTACTCATTTCGCCACCGCTATTTCTTGCCTATTCTTAAGAAGAGGAATAAAGGCCTAGATTAGTGCAGAATGTCTACTAAAAATAAGAAAGATGTAAAGCTGAAAACTATAGCACATCAATAGGAAGATGATGTAAGAATGAAAGAAAAGAAAATGTTTCTTTATATCAAGACGATAGCATCTGCCACACCATTCTCCAGCTTAAAAAAGCAGCTGCACGATTTAGAAAAAAGATGAAAAGAAAATGATTATAATAGATTTTTCTTTCTTTTGAGTATTCTTGGGTATACGTTTATATGCTGTTATACTATACAACGGCGTAGATATACAGATCAGAAAATAAATAAGATAGCTTGTCTGCTTCTTTCAGCAGAACACTTGCCCTGACAATGAGCAAAAATAGCCAGGTATGCTTACTTCTTGTTGTTTGCATTGAGAAATTTTCTCTATTTATTCCTTTCCATGCTGATCCCTTGATTATTATTATTATTTTGTCGCATCAAAAGAGAAAATAGGGATGGTGGTGTGGTAGTGAATTTGAAGTGTATTGGTTATTTCTTCGTTTTATTTTTTAAGTAATATTTCAGGCGTAAGTAAAGATGCGAAGCACAAAACAGGACAATGGGCGAAGATATGTTGTTGAGTTTAAAGATGAAATTAAGGTTACGGGCATGTAGGTTGGATGCAGGTGTGCAGTAGTGAGAATAATAATGTTGCTCGCTGCCTTTGCCCTGTTCCTCCTCCTCCACTACCACTCCGAGTACAGGGTTACATAAATGTATGCATTTATTAACAGAAGCTTACTCAGGCAGACGAAGAGGAAGACAGAGAGAACGAAGAATGAAAATGTTTTATTATTTTCTCAAAGAGGACCAAGTTTAGATCCATCTAAAAAAGTAAAATAGACAAAAGTAGGCAATGAAAAAAAAATTGCCAGCGGCTCTCTCTCTCTCCCTCTCTCTCATTCCTGTGGAATAAAGTATGTATGCATAGATTTCCATACCTCTTGAAATTTATTCCTTTAGGCTCGCTCTTTTTGTAAGGTAATGGCCAATACTAAATTGAGACGCTCTTGTGCTTTCTTTTCCTCTAGCATTTTTCCTTTAAAAATTCAATTTTTGCTTGAGGCAAAAAAAAGGAACTGTACTGACTCCTCATTCACGCAATGTTTTCGTAAAGGTGATTGCTCTTTGTTGGAGGTAAAGAAGAGTTGAGAAACATTCAGTCAATGATATCGATATTGACTGTTTTGCCTAGTATTTTGCATGTTCATTACCTCTGCCGATGATATTAATAATAAATAAATAAGAAAAAGACAAGAAAAAGGATATCGTCTTGTTTCATTGGCCCGTTCCTTTTCAATGACTACAACTGGTGCCATGTTTTTCGTCATATTTATGTACATTTATACATAGTTGGTTGGACTTATAAAAGGGACGAATGAAAGATGAAATCATGTAAAAGGTGCTAGGTGACAAAGAAGAACCGTCAGTGGCCCTTCTAAGTATACACTTTAACCAGAATACTAATTTTAGAGCCTTGTCCCTTTGCAACTGTACTTGACCGGTGGGTCTGCAGATGGGTCCTTACGGTGTCACATCTGTCTGCCAATCACTCAAACTTTTGGGTTCAATTTTAAGGTTGAAACAGAGGACCCTAAGTAAATAAATACTTAAATTCGTGCATAAATACGTAAACGACACAATACACATTGTTATCAGCCACAAATCCATTTTATTTAGACTGTAGCCATTTTTCACTGAATAGCTTGTTAGCGATGATGAAGAATATTGATAATAGTTATAACTTGAGCTATACAATAGAAAATTTTGACAAATCTTACAAGGCCTAGTTAGGTAATAGTTTGTCTTTTGGGTTGTCCTTTGTAGATATTTATTGTTTCTAAGGGTTTTGAACAATGTCAACAAAAGCAGAGGTGGCGGCACAGTCTTTGTACATCGATATCGATTACCTTACAAATCACTTTTCTCATTATACTCATTTTAAACTTTATTTCCTTTGTTTCGGATTATAAGCTTAGCAGCTTAAGGGATTTGTTATTATGTACTAACAAAAGGTAGGCGGTGAAGGAAATGAATTTTTGAATCAGTTATGTTCAAAAAATGCAACTTTGCTGCCTTATACCCTTGTTGTTGCACCGTTGCATAATATGCATAATTCACTTTTCCTCGATGATGTCCGCAAGGATGTCGCATTGGGGAAAGGTATACACATCAGAGGTAAATTTGTAGTACAGAAAAAACTTCTTTTATTTTCTTGTTCCCTCTGGACATTTTGCCAGAAGGGTGGTTGCATTTTTATTTAAGGATAAATTACTAAAAATATTTTAAAAAGCTGAATACACATAGGAGAATAAAAACATAAAAAAACTTTAAAAAACTGGAATTGGTATGGAAATCACCATCATCCTCTCAAAAGTAGACAGGCCGCAGAGTGCAAGGTGAACTTGAACATTTGTACTGAACAAACGAGAATCGAAATAGGAATTCAGGATTATTTTCAAAGTCAACCATCTCGCTTTCATTTGTGAAACAAAGAAGTTTAATCACAGCATCATCAACAAAGGAAATTCTTTAAAGTATTTATGATGCGTATAGGTATGTACATTTATAAATGGAAACTGAAAGTTGATTTTTACCGCAAGGCAAAACTTTTTAGAGGAGGAAACATTTTTCCAAATATATTTGTAGTATTTTTTCAAAGTTGTTCACTCGTATGCTGCTATGAGCCTGAGAGGAAGCCTTGAAAAAAATTGCTGAAAGGCTTTCTGAATACTTTATGATAATGACTATGACTGTGTGGTGGTGGTGATAAGGCCAAGAAACAAAAATATCCCGGAAAAGATATGCTGTTGCGGTACAAACATAAAATCTTACCTGGTGCGAGTTTTATTTCTTTTGGAAAAAACTTAAATTTTGCTGGTGGGCATGTAAGATAATATATAGTAATATGCTAATGGGGAGAAATACCGTAAAATCTTGCTCATTATTTTTATTGGTATGAAAGCACGTCTAAAGTCCTAAAGAGGAATTTTTTGAAAGAAAAAAAAAAAGAAAAAAAAGATAACCGTCACTGGTTCTAGTGAATATTTTATTTTTCCATTATGCTTTTCGTATTGATCAGATGTTATTTTTTAATAAAAATCGTAAGGAAGATGATGATCATTCTGGTAATCATTTTTTATCCACTTTTACTTTTTTCACAATAAAAACGCTGATGACGGCTACGATGAACATGTTATCGTTTCACTAGGGAATCCAGCTTTCCTTGAAGTTTTTTTTCTTTAAAAAGTGAGAAGATTGCTGTAGGATTGTTAAATTGAGGCAAGATGATTTGACAAGAGATTCGTTTTTCTTTTTGGTCTCTCGATGACCATCTTGATCGAATTCCAATCCAATCAATTCTTCAATTTCCTGCACATCCAGCAGACCATCAAGAACGTCTACCGGACAATTGTTATTGATGCTTAGATATCCAACTGTACACGTAATATTGCATCGCCTTCATCATTTTGTATTCACATCAGCTCTGCGGACTATTAACAATCACAATAATCAAGTTCAAGTGAATAAAGTTCATCGTGAGATAATTGTAAAAAGGCTTGGATGGACAAGCCGTTTCATAAATAACCAGTGAAATGAGAATGTATGATGATGACCGGTCATTTATATCTTGTTGTCGCGGTGGTTGGTCCTCTTCATACTTTTACTACTGCACGCTCACCGGTGGTAACAATTATGCATGCATTGCAAGCTGCATTCAAACAGATTTCCTCGTATACCGTCTTTTATGAGTCGATGCATTTCCTTTCTTACCTGGTCGGTCAGTCCTCCTGGATGGTCAATTCCTTTTCTCGTTTTTACAATCACGATTGTCTGGAACTTGGGATGTTGGCTTTATGAGTGGCCAAAAAAAAGAAACCATTTTCATTGTTAGAGTTATAGTGTTAAAAAAATGCATCTAAAATCCATTGATCACTGACTCATTGCTGCAAGGCAAGTTTTCTTCTTGGGCTCAGTGTGTAAAAAATCTTACATAGGAAGTTATAACAAAAGTCATCCTAACTGTTATGAATGACGTGGAAACAAACTTTTTCGTGGTATTTGGGGTTAGGTGTGCATGCACGGCAGACAAACCCAAGAAATCATGGGTTCATCTGGTTGTAAAATACGGCATGTAATTTTTTTGTTGTATTTCAGCATTAAAAAATTTCTGCTCATCCCTTCTAAAATTCACAGACGATCGGTTCATTTCCTTTTTTAATATGGAGAAAAAATGAGAGTACCCATGTGCAATGCTGTAGTTACTGTCTAGTCTATTTGGCTGTGGTAAAGTAAAGAATGAACATTGGGTTTTAGTCGGTTAAAAGGAATTTTTGCCGAGGGAAAAAACAGCCTGTTTTTTGAGTGGTATATTGGACTAAAGTGCGTAAGTACATAAGCATGTACAAAAAAAGTGTGTATGAAATGAATGGACCGTAAATTATGATTACCTAATCTGAAGCCTCACTTAAGCACCTTACATTTTTATTTTTTTTTACCTGGCAAGAACAACTTTTTTTTCCTCTCCGGCTCGTCTTTATTAAGCCTAGCCTGTTTCATTCTTTTTGCGGTAAATGTCGTTGTAAATCCTACTGTTCATCCTTTCATATTTTTTCCACCTTTTTACCATTCCGTAAATTGATCGAAAAACCAATCTCGTGGAAGAGTATGATTCGATATATGTGAATGTTGTTCCTCTCGTTTTTTCGCCACAAGGAAGGTGTTTTAAATTATACTAACTTGACCTTCGTGGAAAATCTTGCTTAGTTTTTTCATAATTTAAAAAAATAGAACTTAACAAGCAAGTACAATGTAGCATTTAGAGATTTTTAACACACTAAAAACTCTGTGGGTTGCAGTCATTTTTGTTGCAGTCTGAAATATGGACTACAACTGACATGCGAAATGCCGGATTCCGATATACAAACGTAATCAAAATCAAATACTTTTCTGCTTGTCATGTCAAAAGCAGGACATTTCCTCAATTGGCATATTTGTTTTATGTAACCTGTCAAGTTGAAATCTGGACGTGGGTCGACTCCCATTACGCAATCTTTTCTGGCCTGCAATAATGGTTCAATGGAGAAAACATACTTTCATCAGCTCACCGACAAAACCGTCAAACAATACCGCATTCAACTAAACAATAGTTTCCGTAATAATCATTATTATTAAATTTTTATTTGCGTATTATTATTTCAATAAAAAAGCAGTCTACTCATAAAATGTTTGCCTTTCCTTCCGTACCTTTCAATTTACTGGATGAACATAAATGAACTTGATCATTCCTTTTCTCTTATTTTTATTGCTCCGATAAAAGTGGGAAATAAAAGAAGGAAAAATGATTATATGGAGTGCTTATATATGACGGAGGCCATTATATGATTTTAATATTGGTGCCAAGTTGACCGGCGGCTATTTGTGTGGTTTTATGCATTTTCTTGCATGCATCAGTCAACTTACTTGTGAGTGAGTGACTTGCTGCCTGCCTCCAACGAAAGTTGAATCCAATACTACTGTTGTGGTGCCATATGAAACGGAAAAGAGCCGAGTGTATGCATGCAATAACAATGCGGCGGCAATGATAAGAAATAAAATTAAATAAAATGAATATTTTCTCGAGATTCTATCCAGAAGAAGCAGCGGTTCTGAGGAGTAAGTCAGTCAACTGTAGCCGTCATAATGAAAATTCAAAATAATCGTAAGCATCATTATGTTTGATGATGATCTGATCTCACTGTCATGTCATGATTTTGAGTCAGGTTGCCTGAAATTTGAATGCCTACGATGTGCCTTGTTGTTGTTATATTCTTTACGATTAGAGAAGATGAAAAGGCAGCATCACGATTTTCGACTGGAACTGGACTCACACTCGCCACCAGTCAAACGTCAGAAAAGAGTTGGCCAGTCAGTTAGATAGAAAATATTATGTATTTCCAATGATCGTGTCCAGTCCTCTAGAATTCCTTGGAATTTTGCTGGCGGAGGAAAAGGAAGTGTGTGTATATATGAAACAAGCAGTCATGCTGAATCAAGTCCAGTTTGGTCTCCATTTTTGGTCCAGTTCTAAATATACGTACGCGCATGAATGCTGCACTGGAGCCTAGCCGTGACCGTGATGATGTCTGTCGGGGAGACTAGTCTGGAATCTTGAATTCCGATTTTTATTTTCGTCTGGTAGTAGTAGACCATCACCACCATTTCCAATTTTTTTCAAACCTGCATATTATTATTATTATTATTTCTACTTGCGATGCTGGTTTGCTTGCATTGCATGAATAAATTTCAAGATGGTATTTTTATTCCTTTCCTCTCCTTCTATTTTATTATCACTGATATCAAATCAGTAAGTTAGTGGTGGTCGTTCTCAGACGTCTTTGCTTTACATCTGTTCTTTTTCATTTGCACCAAGCATGAGTTCCATCATCAGTCTTATACAGTCAATCATTTTGATCATGAAATGAAATCAAAGCCTGACCAAAGGAAGAAGAGAGTTGTAGAGAAACACTACTTAAAATAAATACTGTGCTGGTCTGTCTGGTCCTGGTCTTCTGTTTCTGCAGCTCAACTTGTTGACCACTTGACAACGATATTTTTGTTCTGCAGTAGTAATAGTAGTAGTCGAGGTAGTTTAAAAAAAGCCAAGCCTATTTTATAAAAAAAACTAGGCTAGCAATGAACAAGTTGTTGATGTTGTTTCAAAGCGAACAGCAGTTAGCCTACTTTCCATTTTCAGATCACATAACAATCCATCTTGTTCACTCTTGTATTTATTTTCTCTTTGTCCTGGATTAGATCAAAAATCCAATGAAAGAAATTGTTTATCCAGCAGCAGCAAGTCAGGTTTACTGTTTGATTGAAGAATGAGAAGAAGAAAGCAGTTCTTTTTAAAATTAATAGACATTCGCCACACCAAAAGGAAAAACAGTGAATTAATAATAGTCAGTGTAACGACAACAAGAAACATGGAAGCTGAATAAAAATGTAAAAGGTGGAGACTTGTCGAGTGGTGGAGTGGGGCAGAAGGAGAGAACAAGAGGAGCACTTGTTCCTTAACCTTTTTGTCAAGTCATCATTCCTTTTATTTGATTTTAAATAA
>JAHZMZ010004475.1:0-14347 GCA_027743805.1 Lepidocyrtoides sp. E14 | reverse complement strand
ATCATTCATAACTTGTTGACCACAGTTGGAAAAGGAAAGCGGTATCCATGTGCCCAAACATAGGTACTACTTACCTCAGCAGTATTCATCATACTGGTATTTATGAATAAAAAATCAACAATGGCAACAGTTGTGTGAGCAAGCAGAGTGGTGGTAGTGGTAGTCATTTTTTTAACCTGTGCAAGTTTTCATATTAAACGGTATAAAACTCATTTGTTACTTGTATGCATGCATATGTACATGTACCTACCTCTTTGATTTGTGGTTACAATATGAAAAGCAGGTCCTGCTTGCACTTTTACAGAATTTGAATTGAATAAATAAATAAATTCAGCAAGTAAATTTATTATAGTGCTGTGCATAATAAAATAATTGTTTTTACCCAAAAAATTTACATAGAGAGAATGTACGATTGTGTGAAGTATTAAATTATCTTCAGAGACGTTTGTAAGCAAACCAACACTCTTTAAATGTACATCATCATAACCTCTACTAGGTAGGTACTACTACTGCTGCTTTAGCTTCATTTTTACATTAATGCACAATTGTATTCTGTCAAAGTCAAATGGAACCATATTTTCTCGAAAATTGTAGAATCTGTCACACGAAAAAAGTAACCGTTTTATGATGAGTACTCATTATAAGTAATAAATATGCTTAATTTTTCCTTAAAAGACTGTACGCATTTTCACAATTTATAAATGTTAAACTTTACCCTTTCCTTCACTATCATTCATACTAAAACAAATCTTGTGTAGAGCGGCCTCACCTTTGAGATTATAAAGAGAATGATATGCCTTCTGTGAAAAAAAAGCCCTCGAGAGGTTTGGTATGAGATTATGGCTGTTTGTTGCAGCAAATAAAAAAAACCGTTCTTAGTTGCCGTCGCTGGGATCCATGGGCTGGAGTAATTGAGGATTGTGATAGGGAAGCATTTTTGTAATTAAAAGTTTGGTAATGAAATGTTAATTATGGATTCTAGAGTGTTGTACTGTCTGTGGTAAAAGTGTGTGCATGGTTCTTAAAATGGAATCTAGGTAATCCTTTAATTCCAGGATTAAGGCAAAGGCTTCTTAAACTGCTTGGTTGATTTTCGTAATTTTGCCTTTCACAGGACCATATTAGCACATAGAGTAGAAGTGGAGAAGATACCTGTTCTAGTATTAGGTCCATTGAAGTGTGGTAATCAAGCAGTAAGTGGATTTAAGGTACACACATTAGCCGAGATAAGACAGAAGAGTCGTTAAAGACTGTAGCAGTGTGTGCCGTACGCACACAAAGAAAATAAATAAATAATGAGCGTGTAAATATCATAGATTATGATTGCAAGCGGCTTCTTCTTTTAATCTGCTTTGTGTGGTAAACTCAGTGGCTGGGGAATCAAAGGAAACAAAAATACCGACAGGGTCGAAGGTTACGAACCTGCAGCCACCTTCATCATATACGTCCCCACCTTCTTTCCCACACTTCTCCCAAACATGGTGGTATACTGGCATTGTACAGCTGGTATTATTATTATTATTATTATTACTACTTATTATTTTGGTGGCGGTGGAATCACATTTCTGCGTTGGTGTCTATTATTTTCATGCGTCTTCTCTGTGTGTATTTTTTATCATTTTCATATCGCACATTTCGCCTGTGTGTTCTCACACACAAGCCTGCCTCCGTGGACGAGAGAGAAAGTTGTTGCAGCGGCGGTGCTTTAAACAATGCTTTCAACAGTTATAAAGCTAATTTAATTCACTCTCCCCTCACTAATCAAAATCAAGAGGGCATCATCATCGTCATCATCATTTAGCTGAGAAGACCATATACCACCCGACAACATTGTGTAGTCATTATGCATGCCGGCCGACTCCTCTTTCTCTTTAGAAATACAAACAATCATCATCGCCATTGGATGTGATGATGATGGTACTTTTACAGCATTATCCAAGATTATTAGGATAAATTAATACAATTGACGAAAAGCGCTTGTTTGTAATTCTAGCTGACCGAATAGATGCATGGGAATATTGGGATGAGAAATCAGAATAAAATGAAACAAAAATGCTCATGATGAAACCATTAGCTAATTAGGCGACAACGTTTATGGAGGGATTATCGTAACCTTTTCCCCAGGTTTTCTTTCAGGGTGGCCGATCACTTTACCTGTAAAAAGATTACGTATTGACAAGTCATAATGCAGACTTTGTGGTGGTCTTTGACTCTTTTGTGCAACTGAATTTGTCTGTCGTATGATTGTTTTTGTGTAAGCATGAAAGGAATACTAACACGTTTAAAGAGTTACTACAATAATGAATAGCACAGACAGACATGTAGATGCTTGTCCATCCAATAGAAAATGTGAATATGATGAATAGATTTTGTACAGAGAATACTAGCTGAGCTAATATTTTTTTTAAATTTAAAATTGAAATTGAAAAACACTTGTAAATGTAAAAAATATTATTATTATTATTTGCACGCAAATAAACAGAGCAGGACAATGGAAATTAGTCACTGTATAATAAAAAAACTGCATGATCTTAAATGCATTCAATAATTACGAAAATAAGCATAAACCATGTTGTTAAGTGTGTGACATTTGGTTGTAGAATGTTGGATGTTTTGTCACTGTTCAAGGCTAAGTTTTATTATTTGCTTGGAATGGACTCCTTGACTCCATAAAAATGCTGAGCAATTTTAAAATCACTATTATATTTGCTTTATTATTTTCAAAAGAAGACAATTATTCCCACTGCGAGTGCGAACTGAAAGTCAGGTTTCTCTGGACAAATCTTTATGGTAATCTAGCTGAATTGTTGGACAGGTAGATGAGCCTGTTGATTTCATCATTTGTACAATGCATCATTTTCCGTATTTTTTTTTTCACTAGTGCAAGTGAGGTGGTGTGCATCATTTAATGTCATATGCAAGTGAGCCGCGCCCTGATATAAACTACTTGCAAGCAGTGTATGAACTGTCTTCTGGTTTTTGATATCACCTTGTCAGAAGGGTAAAGTAATGCAACATTTAAACTCGAAAGGGATAGGATAAAAGTAAAACATACATAACTTAGCTGGTGATGCAATAATGACGCCATACCCTAGTATACGACCATTTAGGTAGCTTAGTTAGTATTCTTTGTTAAATTTCATGCGTGCTTCATGCGGAAACCAAATCATTATTATGCCAAGACCAAAACATGATGATATAAAGAAGAATGAACAAAAGAGAAAGCTTGAGGCTTCTCCTTGCCCATTATGCTTTCTCATTTCTACTTAAATTATCTCAATATGCGTAAGCAGTTAAGTAGAAGAGTTTTAGTACCAAAAATTGCAGTGAAACATCAGGTGTGAATTTTTTTTTTGAAATTTTACTGGTATATTTTTACCAAATATTTGAGCACTAATTTATCAAAACTTGTTTTTATTGGCTTTTGTTACCTGTGCATAGTTTTAAAGCTCGTGCTATTTACTGAACACTGACGAGTGCACCATTAGTCATTCATTAGTATTAATTTGCCTTGCTGTAGAAAACGTTGATTTAAAAGCAATCGCGACAGAATTTTATAACCCACGCCAAAAAGTAGAAATGAAAAAGAGAACAGCGTTAGTGTCATTTATCCTATTTGGCAATAATGGTGAGATCAAGATAGAAAGATGCAGGATAGGTGATGTGAGACTGGGACTCACTTTTTTGTCAGGTAAGCTGACAGACAGTCACTGATACTGATTACTATGTACACACAACTTTCGGTTTATACATTGTATTTATTTGGTTGTTTCTCTTTGTTTCTTTATAGAACCAGACGAATTAGCACACAATGGACGGAACACAATAGAAAATGGAATAACAATCGTAATAACTATTGTCAGATGTACATTCAAATTTAGAAAGAATGGAATTGTTTCATAGTCAGGCCTGATGTGCACTTCTCATTGCCATCATCTTCATCCCACACTTTTTCAAGAATAATAATAATAATATGCTATTTGTACATAATATGGACATGGATTATTATATGTGAGAAAAATTTCGAACGTAATTACCAACACGATTTTCAATCGTCATCTTTCCCATTATGTGTTATCAGCGTCGCTCATTTTCATCCTAGTCACCGTTTCATCAGCCTTTTGTACCTATTTTAAGTTAATTATACAAAACTCACAAGACAAGTTAAAATGCCTGTACTAACTTTTGCTGCTGAACAAAATGGAATATAGCAATACACCCCGGTTGAAATGAGGTTTGTTCAGAAACGATACTTTAGAATGGTTTCCACACTTAAAACCGGGAACGAATCAAATGACGTTCTCAAGTCCTCTAGAACTAACATTTTAAAAATAGGAATACATTTTCCCTCATTTGTAAATTCTGAAATAACCGGAGAAATAAATGTCTTAACGGTTCAAGAGTACTCTGTTGCAACATCACATTTCCCTGTGAAATAGCCTCCTAAAAATTTTTCCTGTACGAGTAACCAATTTCGCCTACATCATCAAAGCTTTACTTTTACCTAACTATTATGAACAAAAGGTAACTTGGGAAGAGCCTATGCACCGCAAAAAGAAAATGAGAGAAAATAGAAATGTAAATTAGGATGCTTAATGTGAGAGATTAAAATAAGAAAAGTGTGTAGCATCATCTAAGGAAAAAAAAACATTTTTATTTGATATCAATAAGGCATAATGACCAGTATAAAACATAATAAAACAATTAAACACAAGACAGCTCACACTTTTGAGAACGCACACCGTAACCAGATACATCTTCTTCATTCCTCATGCTGATTATTATCATGTAAGTATTATTCTGCGCATCTTGAGAAAAATCTTTTACAAAAGTAATAAATCAGCAAACACGTACCCTTCATGCATATTTTTTCTTTCTTATTTTGTTTATGTGTTTGTTGTGCACGTAAGATTGTGTCTATATGACACTACAAAAGTAAGTGTAAATAGTCTGCCTGCACTCTCATCCTATTTCTGTGCAGCAACGTCAAGCACGCTATCACCATGAGTTTTCAACCTACCTACCTACCAATGTTTCTCGTGGCAGCAGATTCTGTTTCAAATAAGTCAAAAACCACGTAAATGCGTGATAAGTGTGAGTTGTGTGTGTGTGGCGTATGGGATCATGGAAAAGGATGACACGGTACATTATAATTGCGACCAAGCCCAATTTCAAAGTCGTGAGGATCAATTTCATGGTCTTCATACAATGTTTTATTGCCAAATATCCTTTTCCCTGCATATGATAAAAAAAATATCCATATGTCTGCCTTTTTTCTTTTTAACTTCTTAATTTAAATCATTGAGTTGTAATAATAATAATAGTAATAATAATATTCATGTCGTGTAGTACAACAACCTACAACATTTTTTTTAGTTTATCCGGAGATCTAAAATGATTCTTGGATTTTAGATGAGAACCTTTGGAAATATAATTAGAGGCATGAATGTTACATGAATGAACATAGCAAAGTACACAACTACAATAAGCTAAATTATGCATACCTACATACAGTTGTAACAACAGAATCATCATCACCCCGACAATATTAAAATAGAAATAACAGTATCAATAAATGTTTACGTTAAACGGGATATTATTATATGATACTGGTGACTGTGTAGGCATTTCTCATTATTATTGCATGACCACCCGTATCATTTTAAAAAAGTATTTTACCTCTAGGGGCATCATAAAGTTTTCGTGAAACGAAGGGGATCTTGAAATAGCACTAAATGGTTGTCAATAATCTTAATTGTAAGTCTCAAATTAGCCATACATGAGCCTACGGATGTCCTCTCTTAAAAACTTTTCCCCAAAGAATTAATGGCATATTTATATGCATGTACAAAATAAATGTGAATTGCGTTGCGTGCCTGTGGTCTCTATTACTGTGCATAATCAGATAAACTCATGAAAACATTTACTTGTGTGTTTGTGAGTGTGACGTTAACAATTGTGATTGGCTAAGCACTGGTGTGAATGTCATGTTTGTTGCACAAATTTACCTGAACTAACCATGTCTTTGAGGAAGCAACATGACACTTTTATTGAATGTACTGTCATCAGTAACCCAGCGTCTCAAGTTTCTTCTTCGTCTACCAACAACACAATATTATGTAGTTTTCCGCTTGGAAAAGTCATCATCACCAATATTGAACTGAAGATGTATTTTGTGAACTAGATATATTATGACTGAACAGAGGAGAGGTTACACAGTTATCACATGATGATCACAAAACCTGCAGAAAAATCTAGCAAGTAAGCTTCAAAATAGAGGCAGTCTTCCCAAAACATAATAAACTTCTAGCTCTTCTCCTTACACATCAACATGTATAATAGTAAGCCATATTTTTAATTCTCCAAAAAAAGAACGAATTTAAAGTCATTTACATTCATTCTGATTTCAATGCATAGTATATTTAGTAAAATGATAAGAACAGCAATCCAGGAAAAGGAGACAAAATGTTTTTGCTGTTGTTGCAGCGATGCATGCATGTTGAATAGAAATGGGTCAATTACTTGAGCATGAGCATTTGAAGAATTATGTAGCATTTTTTGCTTCTGTGTCCAGACATTCAATACGAAAGAAGGTAGAAAATGCAACATTATACTCAATTCTTATTTTATATGTAGTAGGCCTGGGAGGCCTCTGAAATTTTATATGACTTTAACCTTCTTTAGAAAACTAGAATCGATCTAAAATTAATGTTTCCACTAACAACAACTATTATTGCTATTATTATTACAGTATTATTTCACACAGTTGCCTTCGCGTGTTCCATAGTATGGTATAGCACCTTACTTGCCTTAGTACTTACATGGACTCTCTGCTTATACCTTGGTTCATGATGACATGAAACTAATTTGTATCTGGTCTAGTCATCACTGATATAATACGTCCATCTGGGCCCACGCACGTCATCAGTTCATCCAGTGCACTGAAAAGTTTTAAAAGTATTGCAGTATTCGTATATGTATCTCGATCACAATGTTCTTATGGTTGACTTAACACCTGCAACTTTTTCAAATACTCTGTAACAATCACACATTTTATGGGCGAAATAGAAAAGGAATCTGATTTTTTTTTACTTTTTGATGTAATGAAAAGGCTACATGTGTTGCTATATTTTTTTCTCTACCATTTAAGTATATTGTGACACACAATAGGTAAAGTGAATCTTGTTTAGATACTCATGAAAAGTAACAAAAGCAAAAGTGTCATCGTAAATCATTCATTTTTACTTGGGTGCCCATCGTCTCAATCTCAATTTTATAGAAAAACTGGTATGTAGTCTGTAAGTACTCACAACAGACAATCTGTGCATTACGTAATCGAACACTATTTACCTTTGTATTTATACTCCTATCAATTGTCACATTTTCTATGATACTTGTAGTTTTGTATACATGTTGTTTAACCACAAAAGTAAAACTCTGGCACTCGACAAAGATTAAACGCTTTGGTTTGGTTGTGGGTTTTTTTGTAGTGGTATTTATTTGGTGGGTGCATTACTGAATTCAGGCAGCAGTTCCCAAAAAACCTGTTGACAGGCTCAAGTAAGTAAGAAAAAAAACTTTTTTTTTCATGAATATAGTTACCCATACAAAAACTTTAAAGTGACAAAAGACACATTGAAAAGACTTAGCCACAACAAACAAACCAAATATTCCATTCATTTTTTCTCTTCAAACGTCCCTCAATAGATGTGATAACGTAATGCGCAATGATGCGAAAGGATAAATATTTAGTTTGTTTTTGTGCTTGTTGTAAACTTACATATTTCTAAGGACTGTATTAACACCTTTATTTTCTGTCAACTTCTCTGCAGTAAATCATTAATCCACGCCAAATACAAATATGCCACACAATGCGTCAGTCGTGTTTTTAGAAGTATACATTTTTAATAAAAAGATATAAAATGGAATGGCTATTAATAAACACAACTCATAATAAAATAAGTATTCAGAATAAAAATTCTAAAATGCATTCATAACTAAGAGGGTTTCACAAAGTGGAAGATGTTTATAGTTGTGAATGTGCTGTAAAATACATTGAATTTATATTCTTACTTACAGTTACAGTTACTTACTTATATTTAAATACTGGGGTTTTGTAGGGACAAAATAACTGACATGCTTTAGAAAACTAAACGCAATTCCAAAATAAAAAGCTGTGAACGGCTACCTAGTTAAATTTGTAGCACAACAGAGCAAATGAACATCAATGAAAGTTCAACAAATCTTACTAGGAAACCCTTTGTCTGTAACACAAATACACGGTTTAATGTGATTTTATTCATTCTAATCTCACTTGTACAAAAATAGTTTAAAATAATATTTGATGATTTTAACAGCAAAACAAAGTGAAGCGAAAGTCGTTTTTGATGACCTGATTAAGCTTTAACTTTTTTAAGTCAAACTTGAAATAGGAAAAACCATTCGGTCACAAATTATGATTTTTTCTTTGGTTAACCTAAAAACAGCAATAATATTGAGTATGGAAATTTTTAAATGCGAAATAAAATCAAATTGGAACAATTGGAAATGGTACGACCCAAGGACTTATCGGAGGGATATTTTTTGAGTGCAGATTAGGAATCCACAGACTAAAACCTATCTCCGAATACAAAATTAAAGTTATTTCTATCATAATCGTATTACTTACTATTACGACTCCAAATCATAATAGTTCTATATAATAACCATAATTATCATTATGGTTAAGCTTTCAGATGTACTTTTTTCAATAAATAATTTATTTTCAAGTAGAAAAAAGGTTGTTGATAGAGCATTGATGCCGCAGTTTGAAATGAGGAAGGCTTAATTATAATTCTTCTTTCTAGCAAGTTTTGAAGTAAATGATTTATTATCAGATTGGATTGTACATAATTACGATACTTCTAGCCGTCAAGCAGTGGGTCTCTTAACAATTACCCATCAAATAAACTTCCCATTATTACTGAAACGATTGTCTTAATAGATGCCACAATTCATTAAAATGATGGGTGTATCTTGTACCCTATTAGTATCATGGATGATTTCCCAGTGGTTCGGATTTATTTACCCTAAGTTTTACATCTTTTGTTTTAAAATTCAGCTCAAAACAAATTGATAGAGGAACATTAAGCTATCAGAAGTTAATGTAATCAGCCATGCTGATTGTATAACTCGCAGGAGGTAAATTTGCCGAAAACGATAAAAGCGTTTGAAAGTCATAGCTATTAGCTATTAATTTTACGTTGGTTACACATGTTCAACGAAAATTGTATATTTATCCAATGCTACGACTTTATAACAAATTTAGAAAGAAGTAATGTTTCGTATTCACAAGTAAATTAATAGAAATGTTTTTCTCTAAACAAGCAGAAAGGTCAGTTTTTCTTTAGACTGTTAAACCCAAGCGTCCGTCCTTACTCACACATGTAGTCTTATGGACAGAAAATATACATTTTTAGAATAACTAAATTTTCTTCATGTCAAAAATGGTCCGTTTTCAATATATTTTAATAAAAAATCATCCTTGGATTTTTAAGTTGAGAAATTTAACTTATTTCAAAGTTAATATGTATTTTTGATGCATCATTCAATACTTTCACTTTCACTTACACAACTACCTACGTGCCTTTATTTATTCTCTTTTACAAGTCGTTCGTGCGCTACTTTACTTCAAAGATGTAGTGTTGTCATAGTACAAATGTATGCCTACCTTCACGTATGTAAACATTTTTAATGTAAATGATACTTGGTAAATTGGAGATCCATGCAGCTTTAGTGAACATGCACTTAAGCAGATGAACAGCCAAAGAGAGATATATTTTTGACGTCACCGATTGAGTGCATTAATTTTCATAAACAACGATTACGACATGCTTAAGTATTTACCAAGCAAGTCTAGAATGTGTGAATCATCAATCTCACCATCTTTGACTTTTTTGACATGAAAACCAAGTAGTATCCTAGTATCAGTTATATTTGTATAACTGATACCGTGATAATAATAATATCCTTTGTGTAACCTGTAACCACCTTATTATAATTACAATAATATTAAAAATTATACTGAACACTAGCATAATATTTTAGTGCTTTATACAAATGCTTATGCTTAAACTTATTCAACTTAGGTGTCTTCTTTAAAATTCAAAAATAATAAGTAATGGATGAAAAAGTTGCCGTTGAATACAGCAACAATTCATACACCACAAAAAATGGGAGAGAACAAGGGAGAGAGAGAGAGAAACATCGCTCTGCTCTCATCTATTCATACATCAACGTCACTTTTCATTGAATCACATCGTGCTGTGTTTGATGATGCTTGTCCCGACTCTTTCAACCTTTTCATCAAATTTTTTAGGTCCTCATCATCATCTGCAACAGTTTGTCATACTATACTTTTGTTGCCCATTGAGAACCAAAACAGGTGAATGCCGAATTCTGCAGAGTCTTATCTAAAAAAATTGTTCAGCTTGCTTGCCTACAAAAAAAACCTGCACATAAGCATAACATTAACAATCTTTCGTTTCAAAAGAAATAATCGTCAACGTCGAGTCAATAAGATTTTCTAACTACTTTTAATTACATCTATTTAACAACTCTGCTCCTGTTGCCGCATTTTAACATTATCTCTCTTTTAATTTACTCACTTGTGACAACGAGACTGTCATCTGAGCAGTCATAGTTAATCATGATATGGAATCGATGAGATGTTAAAGGAAAAAAAGAAGCAGAGGATGTCCATATCACGTAATGATGAAACTGCTAAAAGGTTGAAAATTTGCTTCTCCTCTGTTTCAACCTAGTCTTATCGTAAACCAAGAGAATTGATCTTTCATCTTTTGTATTCTGGCTTCCTTTAGTACACAACTGCACACACGATTATTATTATTATTATTACTCTGAGTGAGTACATAATTCAGCATAACGTCTTTCATCATCATTTGATCATAATCTTTCATAAGATTACACATTTCCAAATAAGAAGCTCAGTCTAATTTACATATCAAACATGAATATCCATCTCGTCTCACAAGCATTACAATCGTGAAGCTGATGCTGGTGCAAGTTGATGACGATGAGAACACCGCATTGACTATGCGACTCGTTTATCCATCCAGTTTCTTTTTTGTATTCCTTTTCCCTTCTCACCATCATCATCACTACTCATTCAAACAACCGACTGGGATAGTTATTCCGTTTCGATTCTAAAAGGTGCTTTGGCAAATTGCAGCAAGAGTCCATTAATTTTCCTGTGAAAGGACTATTATGACGTTGACTCGATTTCGCTTTATGGCCAAATAAAACATTAACATGTGCTCGTATTGCAAAAATGTGTATTTTAAAAACCAGGTTAAAACATAATTAATAATAATCAAGTTGCAGGTTGCTGTTAAATGTCTTTCTTTTATTCCACGTTTTAACAAAGAGCTGCTCAGTTTTTCAACGGTGTAATTTTTAAAACAATAAACCTCCTACCAAAATTTTCTTACAATCTATTATCATTACTTTTAAAAAAATAACCTAAAGTAGGTTAAATTCATTTATTAGATATGAGCATGTACACCGTTACCGCGTAGTTCAAGAGCCCTTACATCATCATCACATAATACGTCATATAATCACAGTTGAAGAGGTCATCACGAAACATTTCGTATTAATTCTGTACTTGCTACAATAATCATGACAGCAAACCGTTGTGTGTGTAACGGAAATCGTGAGAAAACAAGCCTCCTCTCAAACAAAATACGCAATCTTAAGACTGCAGTAAACAGTAGAAAAGAAATCGTATAGTTTTACAAAATCATCTTTTTAAAGATTCAGTACACAAGACACAAAAGACAAACTTGAATTCGACAAAATTCTCCTTAATGATTTTTAAAAAATACAAAAACAACGTCACACTATTTAAAGTTCATACATGCTGACAAGAAAATGAGTTAATGTTCTGGCAACGTAATTGTTCCTTGAGTCTGCGCGAGTCAGACGAAGAAGAGGAATAATATGAATATATGTATGTATAATATGATAACTTGGGCAACAGACTGAGAGTTGTTCGAGATGAGAAGCAAAAGAGCAAAGAGTACATTTGATTCCTATTGATATCTGATAAACCATTTTCTATTATCTCTTTCGCATTCGTTTCCCCTTTGACGTATTTGCAATAATAATATAGTGTAATGGACAGGTAAAGAGAGATCTAATACTACTAAAAAGAGATCGATCGAGCATACAATATATTATAAAAAGTAGTAACCTATAGACAATGATAGCCATCAGCATCATCAGAAGCAGAAGATCACCCGGTGCGGTACATTAAAACATCATTGAAGACTCAATGAATATTCCATTCGTATAGCATGGAATAATCATCAATCTTACAAATATGGTGAAAGAATCAGGATTGCCTTATTCCCATAAATTGTACTCTTCGGCAGTTCTTGATTCCTTATAGAGTCGGCAAGTTGGTGAGCTTACACTCAATAAATTAAGTCAAAACCTATGGGCAAACGTGTTTACTGCTATGACTATTACGATGTGTGCACATAATATAAAAACCCAAGACCAAGAAGATGAAGAAAAAGAAGAAGAAAAAAAATCATCGCATCTCCTAATATTATTTCCTTACATCAATCTTCTCAAGAAATAGTAACACCAAAAGATAACGCCGAGCAGAGAGCTTTGTGTTTGTGTATGTGTGTGCGCGCTCAGTAGTAATGGAGGACTTTACTACTACTCACTGAGCTTTTTTCATTAAATGCATAATGTAAAACTCACAAATAACATGGCAGACTATGAATTTCAGATTAATGTTTTCTTGCCTATTTGTGAAGCACATGTGTTTACTACCAGCAATCTTTAATCTACATATGCTCTCAAGATGATCATTGGGAAGATGATGATGATGACCACGACGACGAAGATGCTGCATAGTCAACAATGAATCTGTTTAATATTCTGAAGAAGCCATGCAATAACCTACCTTTTATCTGGCTGCTCAATGCCCTAGTGATTGGAAATGTCTTTCATTAAAAAAACTATCGTTTTGTTTTTAAAAAACGGTAAGAATGATGGCACAGACACATGAAATCTTGAGTGAGAAAACTTGATTCAATATTCACTGAATTAAAGTAGGTCTAGAAATATTTTTTTTAAAGTCTCAAAGTACAAATTAAATTAAAGGAGTTTCCAGTATAGCTTCTTACAACGTAATGTATTCTCGATTTTCACAAGTGTACGTTACGACTCATTGGTGAATTACGCACTAATCCGCGCTGGAACTTTTTATACCTGTACAAGTAATAAGTAGGTACATATGTACATATATACAATAACCATAACTTTTCGTGTCAAATTTTAGATTGTCAGGTATGGTTGGAAAATTATACCTGTGTTCTTCACATGTAAAAATCTACAAGCACCTTTGTAAAGTCGTAAAGTGAAGAGCTCCAACAACCTGACAATGACTGCTTTTGACGCAAGCGGTTAGCTCACTACCATCATCTCTGCATAAATGTGGCACGGCTCAAACCCTTTGAAAAAGGGCTCATATCTCTTTGAATTATTTTTGACATTAGCAGCTCAACGTCTTGGGGCAAAACGCTAACCAGCTCTTTTTTCTCCATTTGCGGAGGCCTCCAGCTAACTTTCAATAGACCACAAGGGTCTCGCTCCATCCTAGGAGCTTACCGTCTTGCTCATTTCCCATTGTTCACCAAAGATGATTCACTGCTCTCTTCTTTCTACGCATTTGCCCATAATAGATTTTTTTTTCTTCTAAAATCCCATGAATCATTGACGTTTAGAGGGAATTTATCCTATACCATCAATATTACTTCTTCTCAGATAAAATACATTTTTTTCAGAAGCATAATACTTTCTGTACCATTCAGAATGCTTTTTTATGTGTGCGTGCTCTGCGTTCCAGAAAAAGTACAAGCAAATCTTTCATTGGAACACAATTGAATTTTGAGTTATAAGACGAGGCAACTTATTACCACCTTAAACAGGCATAAGCATACTTTTTGTTGCAGTTTCCAACGCAAATGTGTAAATAAACTGGAACGTAAAAGAAAAAAAAAATATACGAAGAATTATATCATACATGTCGTGTGTGTAGTTGTTCCAGTGTACTTATTTTGCTGGTAGCCCATCTGCTCGATTTATTAGGTCAAATTCAATAAGAAATGCGGTAAAAAAACTTTCCATGTAAGTGTCGTGTCATGGTTTCCTTGAGTTATTTTAAGCTCCACCCAATACGTTTTTTTTATCAAGCAAAAGAAGTAAATAAGATATAGTTTTAGATATGCGCACACTTTGCATATATTATTATCCTTTGTGCATGCATGCC
>JAHZMZ010004474.1:0-18152 GCA_027743805.1 Lepidocyrtoides sp. E14 | reverse complement strand
CTTTTTCCCGTGTATGATTGCTATCATTGTGGTTAACAGAGAAGTAGTGCGATGCTGGCGTAATATTGGGTACTGTATTAAAGAGCTCGAGTTTCAGGCATCATCATGGTCTTCTTTGATGATTGCTATTACTTTATTCTGTATTTTTTTATTCATTGTAAAATCATTCGCTTAGTAGTAAAAGCGTAAATCTTACATTGCCCCTTTGGTACTTGTATTATTTTTCGACTAAACAAATACCTACCCAATGCGACGGAAAAAACTGTCTTGATATAATGAGAAATCAGAAATTGAGCATTGCATACATAGTCATGTAACACAATTCTTTTTGCTCCTCAATAATCTTAAATCGTTAGAGATGAGAAAAGAACGCACCAAAGCATGAGCATGGGAATGTTGGATATTACATGACACATGTTTATTCGTAAGTCTGGATCAATGTGTCCATTTCACCCACTCACTGTCAGCAAAAGGAACATGATTAGACTTGCGAGCGGGGATGCATCAGGCTCCATTAGAGAAGTATGTTGTATAGTAGTAAATAGATAGTTAGAAAGGCACATAAATTCTTTAGAGGTAAAATACGCAATGTACTCTAACTCAACCCTGGGATAAAAGAAATTACTACATACATCGCAAATTGAGTGACATGGTTCTTCTTTTACGTGAAAGTATAATGGTAAAATTTCATGCTCAAAACATGCTCTCGTCTCTTGCCATTCCACATATACGCATAGTCATAGTGTGAGCATGTCTTGATAATAATAATAAAATGGTTCAGTAGTCAACACAAGTAGCAGACTGCAAGGTTTAAGATATCAGACGAAACCGATGTACTACTTCCGAGAAAAGGTGAATGCAAACACAAGTTAGAGAGGCAAGCAAGGAAAAGTTATATTTTCCTATGAAGAAAGGTGCAGGATGCAGTGTATATGATACCTTATTTATTTTAATACTACTTATATGATACAACATACATCATACACAGCCATCACTAACATCAAAGCTACTTCATCCTTCTTCTTCTTCTTTTCCTTCCCTTGCAACATCATCAAATTCACTAGCAGACAGTGGAACACACACTTCTGTCCTTTTGGTGTGAATTTCCTTTAACTCGAAGAACTTTTTTTTTCGTTTTTTTTTGCGGGAAAAAAGATGGATAAAACCTCCTGAAGGGATTCATTGTACCTTGATGCGCCTTACGTGTATATGACATGCATATCTTTTTGGTCAATTCTGGGGAAAGTGAACTGGAAAATGAAAGTTGATGCTGGCTGGCTGTGCGATGCTCTTGGAGATTTGGTAAAAAGCTAAATAAGCCTAGAAAAATGTAACAAAACAAGTATTCTACCTAATACACAGCAATGTTGTATCAAAAACATGATCAGATCTACTGAATAGTGTTGCTCACTCACCCCATCAGCTCTATTTTAGTATGGATGATGTGTCAGTGGTGTATTTGGTCGAATGATGAAAACCAATGATGATGTAGGCACACACCTTTTTATTATCATGCCATGTTAGTTTACATTGTAAACACCGAGCGTGTATTACTAGGGATCTTCAATGCTCATGCATATTTTTTTATTTATGTTACTTATAAATATACCACAAGTATAGATGTACATTATTGTATTCATGAATTCCAAAGTGTTTTTGGTCATGTGTGCTGTAAGTAGTTTTTCAACACTCTTTTCATTTTAAGGTTCTACCATTTTTGAAAGTACGCAGTGTGACATTGCTGTTGTTGTGCTATTCCTTTTTGTTACGCTATTTTCTAAAACATACAAGTGGGACACTGTAATCTATTGTTTCTGCTTTAGTGTATGCATATATGTACATATAGAGTACTGAGGATGCAAACAAAAAAAAGTACAACAAATGATGATACAGTGCCAAGGAGTAAATTCCTACATAAACAAGACAACAAAAGTGCGGTTTTAA
This sequence comes from Lepidocyrtoides sp. E14, assembly GCA_027743805.1. Taxonomy (NCBI): domain Eukaryota; kingdom Metazoa; phylum Arthropoda; class Collembola; order Entomobryomorpha; family Entomobryidae; genus Lepidocyrtoides; species Lepidocyrtoides sp. E14. Next base: position 16,208 of record JAHZMZ010004474.1, on the reverse strand, counting down.
GTGTGTATACACACACTCTGCCCTGTTTCATCCTTTTTCTAGGTGAATTGGGTTTCTTTCGTAATGGAACTCTGTACAGTTTTTGTTCCTTGCTTGCAAGAGAAGCAAATATACATGTATTTGTAGGTTTGTTCATCTGAGAATGTTTTCTTCTTTCTTTCATTCTCTTTGCAGCAGCAGTAGGCTGACTGAATGTGCAAAGAAATGAAAGTAGGACTCTATGAGTTGTTTCTTCGTCTGCTTTTCTTCTTTCACTTATGTTCTGACGCCCAAGAGCTCCTGGTGGAATGGAATGGGGATTGGTAGGAATCTTGGAAAAAAGATGGGCAAGTTTTTGAGAGCAGGAAAAACAGCAGGACAGGAAAACTGAAGAGAAAGGGTCCTGAAGGGAGCCAAAGCTTGGAGAAACGAACAGAATAAGAAAAGAAACTGACACAGTTAGGAAAGAAACCAGTTTTGTTACTTTTGCTTCCAGCCTTCATTTTTTTTATCTGGTACCTAGTTATAATAATACGTAAGTATACACAGCTATAGTGATGTAAGTACACCAAAAAAGTCAAGATACAAAATCCTATTCAAAGTTACTTCGTCTTTGGTGCTGGTACCACTGCTGCATACCATAAGATATTTTCGTGATGTAATGCATATGAAAATAAGAAACTCGATTTCAAGTGGGATAAAGGAAGCGGTTAAAGAAATAAACGTAGAGAGAAAAAACTCACTCATTTCATAAAAAAGTGGCCATGTATATGCTAGCAGACGAGCACACCGCGTATTCCATGATAACCAAATCAGCATTAACTCTGTGATAGCATCTCTCAACAACTTTGTCTGAGTATTTACCTACTCACGTCGAGAAAACAGAGAGATGTAAAGTGCAACTGAAAATGTTCGTAGGAAAAGGACGAGTAAGCACATTCTCCATGTTCCTTGCAAGTATGCCGTTTCAAACGTATAGATACATAATTGCACACAGCTTATTTTTTCTCAACACTACACATACATATTTATTGTACAATCACCTATATATGTGTACGCATACAAAATGAAATTCCATTATTCTAAGCCATTCTCCTCATGAACTTTTTGAAACGGAAAGAAAGAAAAAAGAAAACGACCAGAAGAAGAAGAAGAGGGAAGAGGAGTTGTAGAATGCAGAAGCACTTGAAGAAATCCAGCGCTTCACTATCCCTATTGTAATGGAATAGGAAAAGTCGGGAAAGGTAAAAAAAGAGAAAACGCAAACAGGCTTCACAATAAACACAATGCAGGTAAAAGTTTTCACCAGTACCAACCAGCATAGCATTCGCACTCGTCGTAATAATACATGCATGAAGTCCCACACATACTGTGTGTATTTTTAGATATGGAAACTTATAAGAGCATATTTATGTACATACATACGTCATGTCCTTCCTCTTTCTAGAATGTAATATTATGAAGAAGAGATTGTGCTGGTTTTTTTACAAAAGAAAAACAAAATGAAATGCTTACTCAACTCCTCTGAGCTGTGTTCATTTCGACTTGTTACGCGAGGAGGAGAAAAACACATGAGATCGAACAAAGGCACCACATCAATCAACAAGCCAAGCAAAAAATAATCTCTCTCTCTCTTTTGTATGCGACTATATTTTACATTAAAGTACGTATATTATTATTATGAACAAACCTGGAATAACAATAATACAAACATGCATGCACATTGCACACAAGCAACACACTCGCAAATATTCATTATGTAACTTTCTCTGGAAAACATTATTCTTACTTCACCACACAACAGCAGCACCACACTCCACTTCTCAACGCAAATGACGTGAACAAGTCTCATATGTACAAAGATGCAAGCAAAAATGCTACATAGACATAATATGCAGAAGCTTTGAAGTGAGTAAGAGAGTGTTTAGAGGTAACGTTCAAAATTTCATTTCTTTGTGACGGTGGCTTTTCCCTGCTGAATTATCAACAAAACTATAAGAGGAAAAGTGAAAAGCAATAAGGAAGTTTTTAGAAAGGTTTCTAACTTATTGTTTGTGGCTGGCTGCTGCTGTAGTAGTGGCTACAAAGGAAGGTTTAGAAATGTCCCTTTTTGCATAATAAGTGCTTCCGAGTTTTCTCTGGAGCTTAAGCTGTTATTCACTATTATTATCATTGTGGTTTTGCAAGATTAAAGAGAAATGGTGCAAAGAGTGCAATAAACGTACATATTTTACAGCATGAATTGAAATTGAAAGAAAATCAAAACGTTTCCGCATAGTATATTATCAATTAGAAAGCGTACAAATGTGTGTTTTCTAAAGCTTGCAACTTTGCCTTTGGCTTAAAGATTGAAACTTTCAAAAATAAAGTTTGAAAGATCATGGATGTACTTTTGTGGCGTGTCATTCTAGAGAAGAAGCATGAAATTAATTGATACCTGGATTGTGGGTCTGATGCGCACTGCACTGTGTATTTTCCATTCTTTTGACTACAAACCATGTAATTTAGATAATTAGTTTACTATTGTCTTTTCGAATGGTTGCAAACTGTCTCCTTGAACCATGAACGTTTCCAAACCATGAGATTCATTTTTCAAAATGTTCTACTTCAGTTGTTTCTAGCCTGATAGTTTGGTGGTAAAAACAGATATAAATCTAACAGTTTCCCGATATATTGATTTAATCATTTGAAACCCCTCTGATATCTTTTACAAACCTTTCGACGCAACATCGTCACATGAAATCCAAGCTGCAGTTTAAGACTAAAATGTTCCATTACCAATGAAATGTTTTCCATTAGAAAATACACATGTGTATGCTTTTTTTCGTCAATTTAATGTGTATAAATCGCCTTTCTAGGATTTGCCAGTCGTAACAAATCTGATTTCCGTGTATGAAGATATATTTGTTTTTCAAGAGGATGGAGGATACGTGAAAGCAAAAAGAGAGAAACACAGATCGATAGCACTATACATAATAAAGACTTTAGTCCTTAGTGTTAGTGTTCTCATAACATTTTATCGAAACGTTCTCATGAAATGGAAAAATCACTGGAAAATATACCTATGCATGTACGTACGACGTATAGGGCATTTATGAAAAGGATTTTTTTACCTTAATACCTAGAACTTGTTACTAACAATTTAGCTTTCAGTTTATAGTAATAAGAGAAGATACAAATGCATATTCTCGTTTTGCTACTTGATAAACTTGGGTTTTCTGCGTAGGTTCTTGAAACATTTACATCGTACGACGAAAACTACTTTTCCCTGAAAGCAGAAATACTTGTACTTCACTTTTGCAACAACCAATCATCGGGAAGTCAGAAATGCATTAAGAACCGGAAAACCAATAACATTTCAATCTTGACTTTCTACCAAATTCCACCATTCCGAGCTCAACACATTGATATCAGATGATTCAAAATGTAGGATGGCAAGAAAGTCGTTATGGGGTTGTGATAAATGAAAATCAAATATCCAAACGGATTTACGTGTAATAGAAATTTTGGTGTTTGTATATATGCATTAACGCAAAGAGTTTGCACACACCATCTTTCTGGATATCGCAGTACAAATCTTAATAATAATAGATATATAGTTGAGTTGAAGTATATGATTTTGCGTTCGAACCTTAATTGCTCTGATTGTTTATACGATATTTTCGAGATGAGAAAGTAGTGCCAAAAGTCCTTGAATTAAAGTTAAACGACAAAAAGTATTGCAAACTTTCTTGTGAGAAAATGATAAATGCAGCCATATTATACGTGTCCGTACTTTTTTGTGTGTTGTATGTATTTTTTTCCGAAATCAAAATACGCAGCATAGTAAATTACAAATATGATTAGGACGTGTCTGCAGAAATCATGTAATATTCATAAACGCAAAGGCAAAGTCCAAACTAGATGGCTGGCTTGGTGCACTATGGAATTCCCCTAAAGGCTATTTCACTTTCATGGATAAGTAAATAAGAATATGTTTTTTCGCTGTATTCGCATAGCTACTCACGTACTCGTCATAATCCACACTTCTTCAGTTTCTGTATCATCACTTGAACTTCCCAAATATCATAACTAGAATCATTTTATTCCTTTCGGTATCACAAAATAAACTCTGAAGACAAGGCAATAAAGTAGAATGCGGTTGTTTCAAGCATGTATATTATGCCGACATAACAGTGAAACCAGAGCGAAGACCATACAAGGTCTTTTTCATCTTTATCATGACACAGCTAGCAGAATTCTCTATATTGTGTGACCGCAAAGTTTCCCAAAGGAAATTATGTATGAATGTGTGCCTGATAATTTATTTTACTACTCGGTAACCACAAAAGGGATGATGACCTGAACCTGACTTGACTCTTGTGGAAAGTAAATTTAGAACGTTAAAAGAAGGATGAACAAATTGCATGAACATCATGTGCTTGGCGCATACAAATTGAGACTCTCAATTTGAGCGAGATACAAGAGAGCTGGAGTCACCAGTCGTTCTTTGAAGTATGAAATAGTTTTCATGACAGATCGTATCGTTTTGGAATGATGCGTTCTCAGTAGGTTATAGTTAGCATCCTTAATTACGTTGCTCTAAACATGCTTATTTGTGACAGCATCATGAACACAGAGTGTCAATCTAGCAAAGTGATAACTTTTTGATTATCGGCGAATTTGTAAGCACTTCACATTTTGCTGATGTGTGATATATTATATAAGTCCAGAGCCACACAAGGGATATTTAATATTAAATATGTAGCAGCTATGGATGTCACAGGGCATATAAAATTTCATGCATGACATGAGACATAAGTTCAGCACTATGAGAGATGAAGTATTATTATATTTTCCATATTTTCAAATCAAGTTTGGAGAGATTTGCGAACCAGTATCAGCGAGAGAGGAGCGACTTTCTCTGCGTTTGGGAACGTGCTTATGCACAGGCCTATATAATAAATATAGAAATTCGCAGAGTGAACAGTTGCATAAAAATGTTGTTCATTTTTCATTCGCAGGATATATATATTCAAATCTTTTCAAGTCAGGACCATTCAATTGTGAATGGAAAACTGCTCCGGGAAGTATGTTCACAATGCGAAAGTAGTTTGAATTTAAAATATTATGACGTAAATGTACACACATCTATAAGAATGCTGTATTTATAAGGAGCTTTATATGCAAGGTAAACCTATAAAATAAATAAAATATTCTCATATAAACGAAACAAGCGCAAACGAGATCCTTGTTACTATTCTTTCCGGCTATTTGGTTTTCACATTTCGCTCGTTGATCAAATTTGGAATACATAGACAGAGTCAAGAAGGCGCAAGTCAAAAAAATAAGTTGCATAAATGGTACGTAAATAATATATACACAAAACGGTACAATTACTGGAAAAAGCAGGCAAACACGGGGATCACTCTCTGGGTATAAACTGTCAAGTAGAAAATAACAAATGAGCTGAAAATTCAGTGAAACATATTATTATTTTGAGATAACATGATACTCATATGAAACCCCTGTCTTCCTTCAGTATTTGTAATATCTTCATATATATATTCTTTATGCGTATATGTACATGTGTAATCATAATCATACATGGTACATTTTCATTTCTTTACCACTGGCACAAATGGACTCCTAACCAACACCAACAAGGCTAACATTACATTATCATATCATCGGGAGAAAAACATGTATAAAACATTATTTTTTTCACCGACGAAAAATATATGACAAGACCTCACATTAACCCAGCGGTTGGTTGAAATTCTTGAATCCAAGAGTCGCATTTCTAGACCTGGCATCGTCTGCAAATAAACTTTTTCTGCTGCTCCATTTCCATCAGGCTCCAGACTTCTATCATCATAGCCCCTGCTGATTTTTCAAAAGTCGCAAAGCCAACTGGAAAAGCGGGCTAACAAGGAACCTGAAAGCTGAGACAAGTATATATTTACCATTAACTAACTAAGGACTCTCTAATTTTTTGTCATTATAGTATAAGTCAGCAAAGGATCAAGTTGAAATAGTAAGGCATGTTATTACAAGGTTTTTTTCTTGTTTCCTCATTAGGTTTCTTCAAAGACTCGTACATATTACGCTATCCATTTTCTCAAGTAAAATGAGAGAAATACATTGTCATTTACTAATCTGGGAGCGACATGTATTTCAAGAAAATGAGCACCGAGTGAATGAAAATTGCAAATGTCTTAGAATTTCGGCCACGAAATTGTCATCATTTTTTGGGTAGTCATCAGTAATAGTACACCACTACCACCAGAAAGCTGCAAATGTGTAAATTTTTTTTTATCAGGAACCAGTAGTACCCGCAAGTATCGTTGTTGTCAAGTAGAGCCTGTCAACTGAGCCAAAATGTAGAAAACTGATAGAATACTGTTATTGTTAAGCTTTATCCAACTGTATAATAACCCACAGGTAGAAAATTCAAAAATACACACATAAAATATGGATAGGAGAGACACTAAAGTAAAAGTAAATATAGAAAGGAAGCTAGTGAAAATAGCAAAGTCAAGTCAAATAATAATAAGCAACCCTTTCTCTCAGCTCATTTGTCTCGTTTCATACATAACAAATTTGGTTGAGTGAATGAATGAAGAAGAAGAAGAGGCCTGTAATTTACTCAACCAGCCAGCCTTCATTATTGTGTTCGCTTGCCATAAATGAAAAACATGTATACATGTGCACATAACAATATATTATAGTCATTCATTGCTAAATGTTCCAACGAATATTTTGATGACGTACGTAATGCATAATGCATGGTGGATGTGCTATACACCATCATCAGCACCCAGATACCAAACATCAGTAGATCTATTGGACTACATTTATTCTGGGAGATATTTTTTTATTTTTTTGGGGCCCCTATAGTTTACATGAACATATACGCACACAATACTTAATCCAAAGAAAACAAAGATGATAGTCCGATTATTATTAGCATCCCTGCCAGAGAGAGCGGTAGTGGAAAGATTTGCCATTTAGTTATCTTTCTTTCTCTATTTCCATTTCTCCGACCTCCCCCTGTTACGTAATTCAGGTTCAGACATACTACTACAAGTTTATCATATAAATAAGTCGTAACTAATGCATGAAGTTGGACAGAAACGAGTCAGCTATCTAGTGCTTTGCTTCGAGGAATATACTTGGTTCTCTTTGAGTTTCAACAAAAAGTGGCATCCGTGCCAATTTCATTCGCATTAAAATACTAGATTCATCGTGTACCAGTTTTTTGTCTTCTTTTTGTCCCGATTCCTGCTGACTAAGAAATTGGTAGTTCTTCTTTGTCCCTGATGACTCTTTTGAGCACACCACTAAAAAATGTAGCTAGCGGCGATACCAAAACGCATGCATATATGGACATTAAAGGAATATTTCGGATTTATAGAATGTTTGTTTGCCCTGCTGTGCAACAGAGACCACACACGATTTACTATTGTGATTGATCCGTGCAAGTTTATTTGTTGTATTGACTACATCATGTATAATACAATAGGCATCTCTATATCCGACGCCAACTGCGTTCAGAATTTTCAGCAGAAAATTCACAACCCTTGACATATGCCTTGTCAATAAACGACCAAAAGCAATACATTCATTCCCATCTCAAGTTCTTCGCGTCATGCAAACTTACATAAAGTTGATGATGCAATGTGTATAGTCGGAATAAAACTGACAGACCGAGGTGAATTTATTTGAATACCTAAACTAGATAACAGACTATATTGACTGCAGGCATGCATACACAAATAAAATAGCTTTCATAAAATCAGTGCAGATCCAAACTAGGCAATGTATGTCCCTAGTCGTAGTAACACTCTTGAAGTAATAATCATCCTTTTTTCTCAAATGGTTTTGATGACGAAATGAGGAAAAACACTATAAACAGCTTCCCGTATAACTATTTTCAGTATACGCTTAAGGAAAAAGGGAAAGATGGAAGCAAAGGGTTTATACAGTGACGGTATGATGGCAGATGAGAAATATTTATGGCCGTTGGTAATCTAATGGTGATTGCGATGCACACGACAATGACAACGGTAACTGCTACTTTCACCAATCTATATGGCAGGCTACTAGGTTCAAACTCATGGATGAGGTAATAGGAGAGAAAGAGGAAAAATAAGTGGTGCGTTGCACTATACAATCATGCGGTGTCTGTTGTTAAATGGAAAAAGCAAACTACAGAGATGAAGGAGAAAGTGAGAGAAAGGATGAGGGAAGAGAAAAGCTTGGAGATAAAAATGTCTGTTTCAGATAGGTATGCAAATAACCAACCAACGAACCGGGTAAGCAAAACACCTCACTAAATCAGTGCACCAATAGATACGAAAATGCTTACACGTAGCGTGGGCAAAAGGATTTCTCTTTTGAAACGCAATATGAAAATTACTTCTCGTTCCTGGAGATTTTGTACTTTTATTCTGCCTGCATCATTACTAAAGACTACAATCTACATGTTATTGTTATGCCGTTGCTTCAACTAAAAAAGTTAGCCTATGAAAACACAGTGTTCGCTAGTTCGTTATTTAACTGTACTTTTTAAAAGTTTGAAGTATAAGTAGTAAGTATTTTCCCCAGAATTTATATAAGCTATGGTTATCACTGCCGTTATAACATTATCAACTATAATAATAATAATACACTCACTCAAACAAGAGAGTCAAACACACACACTTTTAATATTACATAAGCAACCCACTAAGCACTAACTTTTCTGTAGAGTGGTATGGAATACAATAGCTTGGAAGAAGAGAAGATTACACCTCTTCAACTATAGTATATGTAGATTTTTACGTAATGGGTATGTAGGAGGCGTACGTATTTAGAACTAAATCAAAATAGCTGGAAGAAGAGAGACATCCAATTTCTTGTTACTGCTTACACGTATATGTACATATCTTAGCTAGTGGTGTTATTTTAGACACACGTCAAATGGGCCCTTCCCTGCCAATTCCAAAACGCTTCAGCTTCCAGCCGTTCAGGAAAGGCTAGCTTCTCCTTCCATATATTTTTGGTAATAACTTGACTGAGTGCGCACGTAGAGAAAGTCCAATTTTTTTGACTGGAAAATATTACATTATTATTGCCTATAGACACAATCATCGTCATAATGGTAATGTGATGATGATTTTCGCATGTGCCGCTAGCTCTAGCTATGGTTCAATCTACATATTATGTCCTGTACCTGTAACGAGATACATTAAATTGTACATAGACACATGAAAACATGCATGGGAATGATGAGGAGAAGATGAAAAAGTTGATCCCTGATTCTACCTCAGCTCATGCATGTTCATCACTGCTGCTACTTATTCAAATAAGGTCACATCCCGACATACTTTTACCATGAGGTGCCTATATAGTGCTACCACGAACCGCAATGTGATGGTGCTGCAGGCTACACACAAGAGAGCATTATTCCGGTAAAATATAGAGCTATTCATTTAAGTCTTCTCTGCTGCAAAATTTACTCTTTGAATGTAAATAAACAACTATTTTAAAGGTGAATTATTCACAAACTCTGAACCCATTATCGCATCAGTTATTTAATCGTAAAGCACTCAAAACTAATTGTAATTATATTCAGCATAATCGTGACCGAACTTTATACATACATACATATCGTGTTAAAAAAAGTATTTAGTTAGGATATTGAAACATTCCAGAGAGTTTGGTTAAATCATGAGGAAGATTACAATTCACAAGTATTGCCCTTTGCTGGAAATTAGTAAGCATGATGCACATAATATGCATGTATCTAATGTGTAGAGTATATTATAACCACTGTAGTTGGAAGCTGGTTTGGTGTTTGCTGCCAAATCAATTTCAGAATATGTAGCATTCAGCGGATCTTTATCAATCCTCATAAAAGTCTTCAGTGCAATACTTTTACTGAATTGTAAGCAGCATATTCGGTTTGCAAGTATGTGTTCTCCGTGTGGAACAAAAGCAAATTAACTTGCATGCATCTCACACGATGAAAACGACAAGTTTAACAGCACCACCGTGTGATCATCACATTTTTTACTTTCAGATGTGGCTGTGTGGTACTCGTGGTAGTAGGGGATAAGCTGGTGGAGTGCTCATTTCGTTTCTTTACTTTTTGTGGGACAGACAGAAAAAGAGCACAAGAGAACAGAAAAGGAAGGAGAAGAGACAGGCAAAAGATAGGGAAGTGGAACGGGACACACACGAGCAGAGTTTTAAAAGTTGTATCCCAAACGTAATATAAAAAAGTCTTTGTCTCTCTCCATGGCATAAGGAAAAGGGAAAGTCACGGAAATAAAACGAATGAATAGCAGCAGTAGCAAAAAGTGCTACAACAGTGTACATAGCATTTTATTGAAGATGAATGAGAATAAAAGAATGGGTAGCAGTAGTACCATGATACGTAATTCTGGACAATCTCTTGTGAATTCATGATGGGATTAATTACTTCCCAAGTAGCACATTCATCCCTTTTATACCTAAAAGGTTCATGTTACTACTCTTTCAAAGCTGGCTATAGGGGCTGCTGCCTTTGCTGATGAAGAAAAACTCAGCACACTGATATGATACTATACGGATATAATATGCAGTGGAACACCAAAACTGGAAATTTCCAACTAGATCTCTTCTCCTGAGATACAGATTAGCAAGTAGTACTTACTAAGTACCAGGATTGTTACATACGTGAAAAAAATATACTACAGAAGCTACTATGATGGTTGTGGAAGGCGATAGAAGTGAAATTTGCAAACAAGTAGTGTATTCTACAACACGTATGACTTTCGTTTTATACAGCAGTGCCTTAATGTCGAAACCTGCTTTTAAAAGAAAGAGCTTTTCCATTTCACTTTGGGAAACGTGCTATATTTATACACAAAAAACTCAGCAAAATAAAATCCAGTGTGTCGTCACTGGTCGCACATAAGTTTATAGCAGAGTTATAGTGTGATTTTGAAACAACAATATACTGTATGAATAGGTAAGTGAAAGTGTGAGAGAGAGAGGAAGAGAAAAAAAGAGATAATCCACTAAAGGTACAAGAGATAATTCAGATAGATCACAGAAAATTATTTACTAACTGACAAGCAACCAGACAGACACTATCTCTTGCATACGTAGTGGCTGAATTATGTAAACTACTTACTACTTTTACCACGCAATATATGATGCAGTTTGCATTTCATCCTGGATGTAATATATAGCTATTTACTAAGTCAGAGATTCCCACACATTCTTTTTTGGTAGACACGTTGCTTGAATTGCCATTTGCCACATTGCCTCTCTTCTCTTGAGTATTGTAAACATATCGCCGGTGGAATCTCTACACTTGGCTCATGATTTTTAGAGATTTATTGGGGTAACATACGCAACTACCGCTCAACCGCTGCCATCAAAGGAATAAAAGAAACCTACGAAGGCATAATACAGATACATATACCCTTATAAATTTACCCTTATACATTATCAAATTGATATTAACCTTTATTACCATAATAAACATATTTACAGCTTTTGTGACAACCTCACATTGCACATTCCACAGTACAACACTATCTACTATCTACTATCTACTATCTACTTTGTTATAAATTAAGTTCTGTAATTTTGGTCGATGCTGCAATGGTAGTGAGGTGAGCTTTTACACCAAAGCAAAATAGGTATGTAAATGATTTTTGGAAAGTGAAAACCCGAAAATAGGTATTTTAATGAATAACCAAGTTCAAACACCACAACACATCTGCGTAAAATCAAGAGCTTACTTACTGGAGATCGAAATGCACGCCCCAAAAATTTTCTCTGATAATGCTAATCAAGCTAACACAACCCACCGACAGAACACCAATCATTCGCATTAAAACATTTATCAAAAATAAGTACATGTTCAAAAAACACACAGCACAGCCCAGCGTTGCTTCCCCTCTCATCACCATAAAAACTTTTACCATCAAGAGCCACACATACATAATATATTATCGTTATTCATGACCTTGTACTGACACTGCTGTTATATGCTATCATATTTTTATATCAAATCTTTCTTCTAACATAATATTTCATCGGCTCATCCGTGTAATATTCATTTCTTTAAAAAACCATGGACCGTACCGTACACCAGCATGTATGTATGTTCTCTTTCCATTTTCCTACATTAGCATCATTATCAGATTACCAAGTACAGTACGCCATTTGTTACAATCAACGATATCGTTTTCTGCACTACGTACTTGCATGCAAACAACAAGAGTAGAAAAAAAAACTTGTTTAGCAATAAAATTACCTAACGTTATTATATCTCACAACAGAGAGCAGGCAGCAAACATGTTAATATCACCATACCATACCAATTTCCGTTAAGTACACCAGTTATTAAGAAGAATGAGGGCTTGTTATGTAGCTTCCTTACATATTATTATTATTATTATTATCATGTTTTCTGGAAACATGAAACGTTAATAATGGCGAGAATACCTAGAAGGCCTTCCTATTACACTACCTACCCCTAGATTATTACACCATGTGTTCCCAAAGTGCACGTAAATTTTTATTGGAAGTGCAATTTTTATGAGAACGCGGGATTAGAAACGCATTGAAAGGTTCAGCTACTGTTGTTTAGTTTACCTGCTTGAAGGCTTCAAGTGCTACCACAATAATGATTGCACACGCTATGTACAAGTAGTGTGGTTGGTTTGTAATCTATTATTGCTGTTGACGTACGGAAATAAAAACCAAAAAACTCTAGGTGCGTATAAGTGGTTTTGAAAATTCAAAAAATATACATACTATACATATTATGACATGTTGAGCATCTTGAGTGCGCAGCATATTATTATACTGCGAGTAAGTAATGAGAAAAAGCCTCTTACCGTATAATTTCATGGTTCATCCCTTATGCTGGTACGCAGAAGAAGCTCTTTTCCCGTCAAATATTTGTAGTTACAGACAAACCAAGCAGTAAATAAAAGTAAAACGAAAAAGAAACTACTAGAAAAATCTCCGCTGGAAATATTTACGTTCCAAAAATACAATTCATTGCTATCTAATTCAAGCAAGCAAACGGTACTATCTGTTTGCTAAAAAAAATAGCTCGCTTCTTAATGTGTCTAGTGCTACCTATCTATAGCAGGCAGTATAGGAGCTGCAATAACAGTAGTACTTGAGTCACTTTTACTGCTACTTGAGCAATTTAAATAAAAATATACTAATTAAGACGAGCATCCAGAGGGAGTATAAAACCTCCTTTTAATCTAAAGTACCCCATATAACTTTTTAGTGTACATAGTGCTCCTTTCTGCTTTCCCCATTTTCCATCCCGTTTCTTTTCTCTTGAACTGTGTAATCTATTTATTTAATCTTCAGAGTTCTTTTTTCTCCAACCAACAGCAACGGATCTTTAGACTTCATTCAATTTGGATTGGATGCTGTTTTGCAGTATTATTTTGCTTTAAGAATGAGGATACGAAAGCATGGTAGGGGATGTTAAAAATGCAAAAAGAGCGCGAGCAAATGACTGAAAAATATTATGTATAATACGCAGGATAGTCAAGTGGGATCTACAGCAATAATTGCAACTGTATTTTGATTTATTTATTCTGGGCTTAAAAGTGAATTGATCAACAAATAAATGTCCTTTTGATGGAATTTAGTAAAAAGACAAAAGATGCATGAGGTATTTTGAGACAGACAGACAACTTTTATTGATGTGGATTTTTTGGTTTAATTTTTCACTCGTCTTTGCCTTTGCCAGTTAAGATTAAAACAAAGGCAATATGACAAGCAAAGTTATATATGTGCTAGTACTACTTGCAGTAGTTTCCAGCAAACTTGAAATACACAGTGTAGTATTTACATTTCATCCCATTACGCTCTAATAATACAAATGGATTATTTTTCTATGAATTTTTTAATGAATATCCCTATCGCAGTTATGATAGTCACACAGGAGTGGCTGCAAAAATCATAAAAATATGAATTTAAACGAATAGAAAAGATAAGTAGTTTTGATGGCGTAAAAAAGTCCTGAAAATACCGCACGGGATTTTTCTCTTCGTTTGCACTTTTCTTCAATAATACTAATGAAAACTATTACACAAACAAGATAAAAAAATGAAGCTATATATGAAGATATGCAATGCTGGATAAACAACAGAATTTGTGGTAATAAATGGAAAATAGGGAAATCGAGACATTAAGTATCATAAGTAGTAAGTATGTATGCATGAAGTATGAAATGGAAAGCGAGACAACAGTTTTATCAAAGTCTTGCCCAGTTATATACTTTGAGAGAATAAATTGCAACAGCTGAATGAAGCCAGCCATCCAAAAACACCGTCTTTTTTTTTAAAAAAAACTAACTAAGAGATAGCAAAACTTCTAACTTGGTACATTCACATATTCCCTGCTGGTACGTTAGTAGAGGGTGGTAGTGAAAAGACGCTGTGAACTTGCTGATGTGGTGAAACAACATTATGAAACATATACTATTTGCTCTAGAGATAGAAGCACATGACAGCTAATTTGCTTAGCATATTTTCCCATTATCGTAATCCAATGACGGATACGACAACTCGAAAACTCTGGGAATAGTGTCCAAGCTTTTAATGTAGTTTGTTTATAACAACAAAGAGGATATAAATGCATACCATCAACATTGTGTTTCCACAAGAGAAAATGCGGGTGGCGGTACTGGTACTACCACTATACTACATAATTTTTTAGCTGAAAACATGCTTGCATTATAATAATAGTGCATGAAATGATACGCATGCTATTCCAAATACTTTATAGTGCATTAGTAAATTGGCATTCTCAGTATCTGTGAAGCGAACTCGGCTTGAGCTCAGCTTTTTGCAGAGACTGAACAATGAGGATGATGAAGCTAATGCAAAACATAACATTTCTTACGCTAGGTTTTTGAAGTGAAACCTTGTCCCACTTCAGCACAAATTCTTGACTCCTTCATTTACTTGATAGAGAGTTTTGGAGGATTTTATCGTTTTAAATATATTCGTAGTGCCGGTGGGTGATAATGCTGTTGAAGATGGTGGCCTACTACTAGTGCATAGAGTAAAAAATGATAATACATCTTGAGTGTTATTCAACATGACATGAATATAACAACAACAGGGCCATGGGAGGTATAAACTAAAAATGGGAACTAATAAAATTTGCAGACTAAAAATAAATAGATACCACAACTTTGGACGGCGGCAAGCATGCGTATGTAAGTATATGTCTCGCATGAAAACCATAATATTATCTTGGATAGACACATTCATCATTCTCTCTTGTTGATGTGCATGTATTTTTTCTTCCTTTGTGCTGCTGCTTTCAGGTCCAAGTCCTAAATTTTCTTGTACAAAATTAAACGAAACATTGCCTCTATCTTCTAGGATAAACCATGATCCCTTTCCCTGGCTAGGTTCTATATCCTTTTAATGTTTCAAACAATGATGCGTGTGATGTTTTGACCTTTTCTGGATCATTTAATACGCTTGTAATTTGGTGACAGGGAATTAGTTTCGTATGCACAGTGCTTTGAATTGCTTTTTAGCCTAATATAGATTAGAGACGCAGTCATACGTACAACAAAAACAACTGGTTCATCTAACGCATGTTTTGATTGTCCACAAATAGTTCTTTGAAATCGGTTAATGTTTGAATTTTAGTTTTTCTCCTTTATCGAGACATTTTTGCTAATGAGTTGCGATGATGTCCCGTGCAGTTTCTTCTGTGATTTCATTATGATGCATTATGTTTGTAGAAGAATGATGTTAGCATTTCAGAGAAAAAAAGGATCCCTTTAATTTGGCACGCAAACAGAGATGTATGTGGACGAAGTTAGGTGAAAGCAAAAACTTACAGTTAACCAAACAGACCCTTACGACGCTCCTGGATTGCGGATATAGGAGATGTAGTAGTTGTAATGGTGGAATCACTGGTGGTGCAATCACCACCACTACCGCTACTTGTACTAGCACCGCTACCGGTTCCCTCACCAATCTCATCATTTTCAGTTTTGGGACTTTCATCTTTCTCTTCATCAACGACAACTCCACTATCCTCATCAGCAGTAGAAACATCTCCACCACCACCAGTCTCATCGTTAGTATCATCCTCCTGCATATTTTCATTCCCTTTTTCTTCAGCTCCAGCATTACTTTTAGCACTACCACTCCGACTGCCTGCTCTACTGATAATCGTTGTTGCTGATGAGATTGTACTTCTTTGAC
>JAHZMZ010004473.1:0-11669 GCA_027743805.1 Lepidocyrtoides sp. E14 | reverse complement strand
ACCCACCGTTCCATTTCTTGTCCCATTATTGTCAATGCTTTTTCCAGTGATGTTTACACTCCCCGTCTTATTTCCACTTGTTGGTACTGTTCCATTTCCTGGAGCTGGTCCTGGAGTGCTGGAACGGTTGGTATCTGGAATAATCTGACCTTCTAATTCTTCTAGAACTCCAGGTCGAGCATAAGCACAATGAGCTATAATAGCCACGCTAAGGAGAAGCGGTAGTAAACCAAACTCCATCTTCACCGCCATCTTCACACTTTCACTTTTGCCTTCTTTCAACACTAGTCAAGTCAAGAACTTTAATTAGATAGCAATCATTTACTCATGAAAATATAAGAATTATTTTCAAATTAATGTTCAAAACTTTTGTTTGAAAATTAACACCAAATTTTGTTTTGCTGTTGTTCAATGAGGTTTATTTCAAATTCACAAGTTTTGAAAGAAAGGTCAGGAAGGGTATTGGGTAATCAATAAATCAATCAATTCCTGATACTTTGTCTTGAATTGTAAGGGTAGTGTGTGTATATAGCGCAATGCTTTCACTTCAATTACAAAAATGTCAAGCTGTTGTATAGAAATAGAAACTCAACCCACTAAGAATAGTGACCATTGCAAACTAGCGCATAATATTGTCTCTTAACCACACAATGTCAATGTACACAGTTTATGGCGTCAGTCATGAATCGTGTCATGCTATACATAATACCAAACTTGTACACATATATTTACGCTAAATGAATACCTAATTTATTCAACTGATTTTAATTTATTCACACGCTTCAGCGTTCTCTAGCCAATAGACATGAAGTATTCAGATCTGGTCATTTTTATGAATTGTCCTGCTAAAAGAGCTGATAGGCGTTTATATGGGTATTGGGTACGATGATGCTTTATTAGTTGTCGTTGTCAGTAATAAAAGTTTACTAACTCACAAGTAAGGATTCATATGTACGCAGCTTAACACCAGAGAACAGAAACGAAACTGGATCACAAAGACACAATGCATAATATACATATACATGCACGTAACTCTGTGCAATAATTCCATACAGTCAGCAACCAACAACTAAACTGTTTTTAGCTTCTCTCAAAGTGATCATGATCAAATTTACAATACGACGATACAAGTGAGAAAAAACAACACCAACATGGCAAGCAATTTTCAAAAGAATCTTCTTGACACTGACATTCGCT
This sequence comes from Lepidocyrtoides sp. E14, assembly GCA_027743805.1. NCBI lineage: Eukaryota > Metazoa > Arthropoda > Collembola > Entomobryomorpha > Entomobryidae > Lepidocyrtoides > Lepidocyrtoides sp. E14. The sequence goes on along the minus strand of JAHZMZ010004473.1, from coordinate 10,472 downwards.
TCCAGCTCACCAAGAGAAAAATGCCAATATATCAGCTATAGTTTCATATCATGATTCATGACTTTAGTTCGATGTATGACGAAAAGAGTCTCTACATAATATTATTTTTTTAACCTTATAATTGGTGTAATTTTCTTTTTGTAAATATTTTTTACTGCCAGTAGCGGAGGGATTAGAGATTTATGTAATTTCTCTCTTTTTCTCCCCACAATTTATTGAATAATAAGATTAGAAATTATGCACTAAGCCGGATGCTGGTTAAGCTGATGTCTGATATGCATAAGCACATGAAATAGAGAAGTAGTGACGTGATCCTGAAGTCGGTACTGAGAAAATATTATGCATATTATGCCAGAATTTCGAGAAGTGTTTAATTCTTGTAGTTGTAATAATTTTTAAACATGATGATGATGTTATTCAGAATTATCACTGCGACTAGGTTGCCTTCGTCGTAGGTTTTTTGTTAATGGCTACAGTCAAAAATTAATGATAAATTGTAACCACATCTAAAGAAGGCATCAGGCGCGTCAATGGACATGAAAGAACTCTTTCTTCGTAAACGAATGAACACGGAGTACATAAGATATATATTATCTACGATAATGAAGAATGGATCAACTTTCATTACTTCGAAACAGAAGACGAGCAATGAAGGCCAGTTGGTGAGGAGATAGTCAAACGATTTCTTGTATCAACCCTACCACTCATGTTATATTTATATTTGCACTTTGCAGTTTAATGTATGTTTCTTTGATACACAGTCAGGTCAGAGGTTGGCAAGTAGCAAATTTTACGTCAATACTCTATCTTCTCAGAAATGTTTTTTTTTCACTGTTTGTATGAAAGTTAAGATGCAAAACTACAAACATATTACGCAAGTTGTACAATAGTTCCTACATAAGTAAATTACCATGAAAGACAACCAGCGATAAAATCCTTGAACAGTTTTATGACGAATAACTCTCAACTACTTTACATTTCACGACCGTTTTTAAAAGGAGGTTCACTGTTTCCGTTTTTGAAGGATGAAACGTGTGCAATTTTGCTGATTTGTTGAGCAAATACGTTTGTTGAACTGCAGATTCTTTGAGAAAGGATAACACAGATAAAGGAAAGTCCACTCTATAAGTGATATGCAATACGAATACCCTTGCAAATCACTTGTGAGCTCTTCACTTTACCAGCTAAAAATATAGCATTTATCTGTACACAGACATATATACATAGGTACCTGTTATCAATACATGACTGCTAGAGACATGAAAAACGAGTCATGCTTAAGCATGAACGGAAGTGATGAAATCTGTAATCCATTTTTGGATCGTACGTCTCCACTAGTCAATTAGACTCCTTTTTACCATTTAGTGTACTTGTATAACTTGTAAATAAGAAAAAAAATGAAATGATGTATTGAATGTTTAGCAGTAGCACTAACTGCATGATTTCTCAAGAGCACTCTACATTATGCGCTTTTACTACGATTCTGGACACTATGCTGCTTTCCAGCAGAAGAATAGCAAAGTAATTTGAACATTTTATGTACCAGCCGTTATGGAGTGCTTTATTGATTTTTTTATTACCAGAACTCGTCAATTTTTCCACCACCACCATCTTCTTTCTTTTGTGGCAGCATGATGACGTCACCTTACCTCCGTTTCATGTCTGCCTTTCATGAAGTCTGGCAAGTGTTACTGCGTGCAGTGCCGTGTCCCAAAACAACGTCCATCTATACTGTATTTATATAATATAATATGGAGCAATTTTGACTGTAATAATAATTATACACTATTCTTCATGACATGCAAAACTGCAAAAGTCACGCTCCTCATATTCAAACACTTTTGCGTCAGTTGCGTGTGATTACAATCCTTTATACAGCAAACGGTGGAGACGCTAGTTAGTAGTAGTATAAGTACTCATTGGTCGAAAACTTAATGCAATTTGTACACCTGCGCATAACAATTATAATCTGTAATGTAATTATATTATCAAATTTTTATGTGTAGCCTTATTATTACAGCTCTATGCTCAACTCAATTGTAAGAAATTTTGACGGTTTATGTAAGAATAAATGAACTATGAAGAGTCCAATCTACAAGTGGTGAAACTGCATTTTATTTACTTGTTACATCCATTCCATTCCCATTCAGTTCCATTCTCTTCTTACTTCTCAAATAAAAGTACATAATATATGTTATATAGTCGATGCCAAGACGAGTTATTTGCGTCATAATATATGCATGTGGCTTTCCTCGTGACATTTCACTTCAAGATCAACATTTTACATGGAACTCTTCTTACTTTTTTCAGCAATAGGGTTTTGTTACTTTTTTGTTAAATAAATCTATATGAAAAAGTGAATTCTCCATTTGTATTTTTTATTAAAACATTAGCATCGCAAAAATAAAAATAAAACATAAATCATATAAATGACAATCATACTGAAATGGAAGTTTTTTATGGGAGAACAATTCTTTCTTATATCTAGATAGTAGAGTCTATACGTTGCTTTCATCGTGCAAATCTGTCCATCATTACTTTCACTTTCTTCCTCATTATTTCTGAATACAGGGTTTCACTATCACAGCATGGCAGGCATCAGGTATAGTATTCACATTATTTCACATTCTTGTCCTTCTCAATGGACCAATAGTGCAGTTGGTCTGTTTGTGCAACCGAGTTATTCTCCTGCTAGCACCAATTTCCAGGTACCAAGGTATACATGAGACCTTCTGTTACACCTCGTTTGGCAACCACAATAACAACTTGATCCACAATGACTATTCCGTGTCTTCTAAAATTTGTACTCGTTGGTCTTATGTGAATCTAGAAATGAGAGCAATTGCATATAGCAAAGTTTTTCACAGGACAATAAAAACTTTCTCTTTGGAACCATATGGAAAAGAAAAGTAATGAAAGATTCATTTATGAATGAGCAATTTTACAAGTATGTGCATGTGAATTGCATATTACTCCATACCATATTTATCCTTTTTTGAAACGGTATGTCCAAGATTTTAAAACAAAATCCCTTGTTTTTAAACCCTTCCTTTTTTATTTGCTCAGTATGTACATTCTTTGACAAACTGTCCTCATATTTAACTACAATTGAAGCTTCCCCGTCGACGTAAGCTCTGACTCCAACCGCTACTTCCACTTCTTCCGATGCAACGCTGATATGGTCAGTAATCCTGAAGGCACGTATAGAAGGGACACCACTATTGCTAATCTTTTCATAGTTTGTTGTTTTAGGACCAAATTTGTACACCCAAAAACCGTATCCTTTTCTATCCAACGTTTTCCCTGTTGGAAGTTTTCCAAACATTCCAAGAATATCTGGATCATCTTCAAATTTTTCCATATACCTGCTAAACCCATCCACCTTCCAAATGACTTTATCACTGCTGTCAGGCGTTGACATTGACATTTTATTGAAATTATGATTTCTAGCACTTATCACATTAGCTGTCCCCATTGTGCCATACTCTCTCCCCGGAAAGTTGAGGTGTTCCGACGAATTCAAAACTGAGATTGACATTACAGCAGCTGGTCTCCATCCGAAATTAAATAATAAATCCGAAATTGAGAAGCCACATAGATATAAAAGGGTGATTGCTACTATCAGAAGCGAAGATATAAATGCCAAGAAGCGTCGTGGCTCTGTATTACAATATAACACAGGAAGACCAAGGATCCTGCAAACCGATCCGCTCTTCAAGTAGGGTACTCGCCTTGGCAAAACGATATAATTATAACTGTAACGGCGGATAACCCACCGCTTGCACAGGCTCTTCATCTGAGCTAACATTTTAAATGACTTAAAAACTGTTTTGGAGTTTAAAATTTGAAAGTAAAAAAAAACAACGAATGTGGGATATGTGGAAGTTGAGCTATTTGAAAAACTTCAGCTTTAAATTTTCCATCTTCATAATATAGCTGCTGGCTATTTCGAATTTTACTCTATGGCTGCTGAACCCTGTATGCATTCATTTTGTTCCGAGATTCGGTATATTTGCCTGATGGACAAAAGTAAGAATACCACAGGGTTTTAGTTTGTATATTATTATGCAGAGAAAGAATCGGTATCAACTTATCAGCAGATAAGAACAAGATAAGATAGTAGTCAGTTAGCAATAATGCAATCAATATTATGCCTCATTAACCGTACAAATAATAGAAATGATGATGACTTCTCAACTCGTGAAAATTTTTTTTAGGTACATTTTTTTAAGCCTTTACTGCAATTTAAATCATTTTTCGTACTTTATATAATATAATATTTAAATTAAACTTGTATGTTTATCAAAGTGATTGCAAAGATCAAGATTTTCAAAATACTTTTTTTTCCCAATATAATAACAATAATACATAGAACAATGCAAAAATTAGCTCAATTACAATACAATCAATATAGTGGCACCGTGTATTGAGCTAATTGACGCAGTACGGAAATATAACATTAAAGTTAATATGCATATACTGAAGGTAAATTGTACAATATAATAACAATAATAACATTGAAAAAGGACCACGATTATGATAGCAAACTATATGAAATTATATTGTATGCATATATGTATGTACAAAATAATGATATATAAGCAGTTGTTGTTTAACTATTTTAAACTATGAAACTAACCAATTCACGGATACAATTTAGTTTTAAATACATATATGTATAAACAAAATCTAAAACTAAGTAGAAATAATATATTAATCAAAGTGATTTCTTTCAGAGCAGTTAACAATGTGTATGTAATAATGTGTTTGAAAATGGAACAGCACTCAAAATTTGAAAAGCTTTAGATAATATATATTTTTATAAATGTGTGTGAAGTGAAAGCAAAAAGAATTTTTTTTTTCAGTGAAAATTTTGTAGATTTGATTTCAAGTCCGTTCTCTTATAACACAAGTAATCACCATTTTAATGATTCGGATAAAACCCGTCGGTCTGAGCATTCCATAATTTGTTTTCGTAAAGAACGAAGGGCAACGGAGTTTAATAGAATCTCTGGTTTATATTTTGCTAATAATAGGTATGCATATCATTGTTTTGTGCCAAATAAAGCGAGCGATTATCTCTGATGCTTGTTGACCCCTAAACTCCTGGTCACTTCTATATCATCATTGTTTTGCACCATCTTTCTTTTAGTTTTATGTCCTGCGAAGGATTGATTCTACACACAATCTTCCAACGACATTAACAATGGATTTACGTACTCAAATCCTTCGAATTCTGATTGATCTATTTTCTCGATAACTTTCCTAAAAAAATGAACAGTTCAAAATGGATAAATTATGAGTTGTAACTATATTAGAGAAACGTTTTTTTCGGTAAGAGTAGAACTTACGGATCGTCTGGTGTGAGCTGCACAGGCTCCGAAGTGAACTGGGGATCGAAATGATCCAAGTCTCTGTCAGACTCCAGTCTTGGCTTGAATGGTGGCGAAATTTGTTTTTTCTCCAACTGTGAAAAGAATAACATTAAAAACATTAACTGATGCATCATACAAATCACTTTCGTAACAGTAGCTAAAAGATGTGCTACTTTGCGTTGGAAAATAAGTGTTTATTTTGGAAACATACCAAATCCCATTCTATGCTCTTGAAAAACGGATGATGCACAATATCCATAAACCCAGTTTCAGAATGACAGCCCAGTCGATCGGCGGGATTCTTATTTAGAAATCCCTTAAGAACAGAAGCTGCCTTTACAGATAATGATCTGGGTATTCTGATTGTTTTCTCGAGAATTACTGCAAACACAAAGATGAATCGTTATCACTGCCTTTAACCAATGAATTGCCACATGACAGAAAAGAAATACTGTTTGAAAAAAAAAACAGTTTGAAAATACGAATTTCGTCTCTGTCATGTTTCATAATATTATGGCCTTACCTTTGCAATGTAGGAAATTGAGCGCAACACTAATTTCAGCTGCATAAAAACGAGCATGCTCTTCTGGCAGACGTCTTTGACGCTGCATATGGAACATGAGGTCGCCCCCTCTCACGAATTCAATCACGAAAAAGAGACGACTAGGCGTCTGGAAACAAGAGTGGAGGCCAACAAGAAATGGATGATTGGATGCCTGCTCAAAAACATGCTTCTCTGTTTGTACCCAGTCAATATCCTGAGCAAAAAATTAGCAATATTTATTTTAGAAAACATGATTTTGGTTCATTTTGAGGTAGCAAGTATGGTAGCCAACTCACCTCATCATCCGTTACAAGAGCCTTTTTAATAACTTTCATAGCGTACACTCGGCTTGTCTTCTTTAACTCTACCATAAGTACTTTGGCGTAGCTGCCTCGTCCAATCACACGAATTAACTCAAAGTCATTTAAGCAATACTGCCGTTGACTACCCGGCTCTAATGATTCATCTAAATAAACAAGACAAGACTGTTAATTTACATTGTCACAATGCCCCATGATTTTATTTATTTTTATCAATTTAAGAAACCTACCTGGCTTACTATTCTCTTCTACAGGGAATGTATCTGAAATAGACCTTGGCATTCCAACACCACCCGGCAGTTCAGAGTCTGGAGACTCCTTCACAATCACTAAAAAATTTGTCATATTTTTCAAGTTAATAAAATCATTATATTAATTTTTTCTGCAAAAAATTTTTTTGCTCTAATTTTCAAACTTCATTTAATCGCGAGCCACGAACAAAAGGTTTCGAATAAATGGAACTGACTACATTCATTGGAACAAACAAACAAACATTTATTACTCCTTGTTCAGAGTAGTACTTGGGTCGTGGCCCAAGACTCTTGGGTATGTGTATCTAATCCCAAATCATTTAATTTGTGGCCTAGTGGTTTCCGCCGTAGACTTCACCACGAAGGTTACAACTTGAGTTTATCAATAAAAAAAATAAACAGGAAAAAGGGGAAAATTCACGATACTTTTATTTTCTTCTTTTTTTTTGTCGTAACAAGAAACTGCAGGAGAGAGACTTCACATGCACATAAATAATTATTTGTCGTTTGCAGCACTTACATTTGCTTTTATCACTGCCACTTCCACTACTTAGCACGCTACTGTCTCCATTTTGTCTGCCAGAGGAGGACCAATGACCCCTATCATGATGTGAGGGATGGTGATGATAATGCTGATTGAGATGACCTTGACCGTCGTCAATAAACATCGATGAATCGGCAGAGTTGCCTTGATGTGACGAAGTGGAAGAGTTGGAAAGGAGCGTGGCTGAGGCGTCATTTGTACACACGAGCCGCACAAGTTTATGACACTTTTTATGCACCAGCAGTTTACATTGGGTGCACTTAAATCCCTGCCTTCCTAGTCCCCATATTCGATCGTTGCAATAGGCACAAAACGCTCTCTGTAAATAATAACATCACACCATTCAAGGTAAATTGTCAAGTTGAAACGTAATTTAAAAGTTCTCCAAGCCAAAAGAACTCCATCATTATGCACACAAGTTCTCACGAATACTGTTTCCTCTCCAGCTTAAATCCACAACATCGCCATTTGTTTGTCATTTATATGGGTAGTTCATATTACTCATGCTCTTCTCAACTCAACACAGTTCTTCCATCACGGAAAGAGCCAAAGTAAATACTGCCAGACCGAAAGTGAATCCCTAGCTTCTTTTCTCGTTGGCACAAAAAAAAGTATAATGTTTTAAAAGCGAAAGCTGTGCCCTGTCCTGTTCCAAATGCATTCATGAATAATAGCACATGCAGTCCAAATAAATGCAATGCGTTTTTTTCGAATCTCAAGGTAGATATTTTAAAAGAGTCATATCTTCAACACCAGTAGTGTACATACAACGTAGCATTTTCTTTCTTAAATCTGAATATTATGTTAACGCATTTTATTTTGCCACTTACAGGCAGAGGTAACCCTCCTCTTCACTCTTGACTCTTAACTACCTATACAGTGTTTTCAGCAAATAGGAAAAAAAAAATTCCAACAGTGACACACACCCGTCACACAGAAATAAAAAAAATGGGATATTGTACGTATGCTCTTTTACTTTGAGAAAAGCAAAGAGGCAGATCAAGGGAAAAAGGGATGCAAAATAATATTCATCTATAATTGTATCCTTATTTTCATCAGTGCAGTGGCACTCCAAAAATATACTTCTTGAAATTCAGGGAGAAGAGTTTCACGAATTTCGTCGTAGATTATTATTATACACCTCGCCTCTCAACTCACATGAAACACACACAGTGTTGTTGTGTATGTGTGTGGTTTGACTTTAACTATTACTACATAAAACAGAGGAAGCCGGTGTTCGAAATGGTGAAATACAAAAAGCCAACAATTTTAAGCATTCTCCTTAGCCTGCACAGAAATATAGAATGGCTTATCTGCCTGATTCCGCATCAAAAGTGTCATACATAAAAAAATTGTATATATGTATCTGCTCGTTTCCACACTGGTTTTCAGGTCTAGGTATGTCTGTTTGTAAATGTAACGGTGGTGGATGATGATAACTATGTGAGTGAGAGTGATGATGAGGTTACGCGCGTATGTATGTTTATTTTGGTTTTTCCTCCTACTTCAAACTCAAATGAACTACTATTCTGAGAGGATGCTACCACATCACAAAAATTCTACTACTTCTTCTGCTCCTGTACAGCAAGAAGAACCACAAAGAGCAAGTAACGTTAAGTGAGATCACGACAACACCACCACCACTGACACCCCAACAAACTCCAAGAACAAGAAGAAGAAGGGTTCTTTATTTTGTTTTCTACCACGAATGACGATAATGATGATGATGAGAATGATGACTGTAGGGATGAGGTTGATCATCATTGAAAAAACAAAACTGCGCAATATGGAGCATTGACAGATATCATTCCCACTCATCCAAGTCGGAACGTTTTAAAAGTCACATTCAAGATGCAAACACGAATTACTACTACTGTTATCACTAGTAAATAGTGTAAACGTATTTATTTAGATCTTAAATTGCATGAAACGAGATAAAATAAAAGACAGATAAGCAGTTGGATAGATATGGTAAAACAATTATTATATATACTGAGTTCAAAGGAACCAGCTAAGTTAGCTGTGTGACTGACGAGAAGGAGATACTAGACTAGAACGATGACATTACTTTCCAGTGATAGCAGGGCGTAATCTTATGGTGGTTTGTACACTGCCAGTTTAAAATTTAGACAATATTATCTTATCAGGTATTTCCAAGAAAAAAACTGTTCTTGTGTGTAACTGCTCAGTGTAGTGTGAGCACTCATATCACTTTGTGTCTTTATGCAGAAAACCCTACTACACAATTTAAATTTTGTCAGCAAAGAAATGGAAGTTGCAAGCCAAATAATTTTAACAAGTTTCTGACGTATGTATTTTTACATATGTATGTCTTATGTATGTATATTAGATTCTCTGGGAAAATATAAACCTTTACGTATCTATCTACACTTCTTGAGTAAATATACATATACACAGCAAAAGCAAACAGAGAGAGGAAGATAAGGAAAAGCACACGCATAAAAGTGAGGATCAAGTTCTTTAGGATGACATGACACCTACGAGAATGCTGAAAATGCCTCTCTTCCTCCGTTAGTTTTAAGCCTTACTTGAGTCTAGGCTGTCTGCAGCAGATTTCCTTCCGGCATGTATAAATGAATGGCAGGACAGGGCCGTGAAGATGAAATGAAGTGGTAGTGTTTGCAGCAAGTACTACTCTATTCTCTCCACTAACTAATGATAAGACTAAAAGAATGCCTTTGTTAACAGCATTAAATTATTACCAGCCTGGTGAAGTAAAATAATACGACCGACATGGTATAATAATGGTATGAAGTTTGCATAAAGAATTTTGTTTCTGGTAAACACGGTTTGCTTTTTGCAGCATTGATAGTCGGAAAAAGTAGGTGATACATTAGTAGCATAATTCTGAAACCAATTACTGTGTATTGCATATATGCGTACTTTTCCAGAAGATTTCACAATAATATTAAGCATTGTATCAAACAACGGTTAGTCAACAGCAAATGAAGTCATTGCACTACTGTTGTTACGTACATATAACCTACAAAATGTGATGTCATGGCTAGAAGGAAACAGCGGTGTCCTGTAGTAGTATGTCGTTGCTTATAAAATAGCCTTTTTCATCCAAAAAAACAGTATGCATTACCATATCACAACAAGGATGAAGAGTAATAGTCAATTTTATATTCACAACATGACACACTTTTTTTCTTCTCCTACAGATCACATCCTTTATGTCCATATACACATTGGTTATTTCAGTCATGTATTTGTATTATCTAGATTATTACCCGGTTAAATCTCTTGGCCTGGAAGATGTGCCCATTAACTCGGTACAGCTTTCTCCATCTTCGAGCTCCACGGCGGTATATACTCCCTGTGGAGAAGAAAAGAAGAACAATTAGGTTAGCAGCATGGGACTAAAAACAATATTATGTTACTACTTATCATCATCATAATTTGTGGATTTTTTTT
>JAHZMZ010004472.1:0-11109 GCA_027743805.1 Lepidocyrtoides sp. E14 | reverse complement strand
AGTCACTTAATAAGGAAAAACTATTTACTATTTTCATGTCTGATTTTTTTTCACTTGTGTACACTCACTCAACAGCATAGTCCCTTTAACGTTTCTGCCCTTGTTCTGTCGGTACATGTTACAATACAAATCTTTTCTTTATGCATTAAGTTTGTAGTAGTATTGTAGTCTGCAGCAAAAAAAACACAACTTTTGCTTATACATTTTTTTATTCATATTCTTGTGTGGTTTCCTGGTGCCATTTTAAGAAACAAAAAAGGAGAATAACGAATAGAAGCCGTGCTGTAAGAATCTGATATTAAATTAGCTATATATGAAATAAATTAGCAAAATAAAATAAGTTTTCTAATGCTTGTGAAAAGGATAGTAACTCTTCCAATTATTGTCGTAAAATGTTTGACGCCTGTGTTTGAATTCAAATAATATATATACTTAAGCTAAACCTAACTTGTAGAAGTTTTGAGTTTTTGAGTCGTCTTTAATGATAATTCTTGCACGTATTAACGTTTTTTTTACTATTAATTGTGAAAAATATAATTAGCATATTTTTCTGAGTTGGCTGTAATATGTACATGATTGTAGCGCAATATTAGTGCATACGATTTGTAAGCACTGCCGTCAGATTTGAGTATTTATCCTTTCTTACTCAGCATCTCATCTGACAGCTTTGTAAATTACTGTTTTGAACAAGTTGAGAACTAGACGGTATTCGACTTTCTTGCCTACAAAGTTTGACTTTTCGTACATTAGTATAAGGCATCGAATAATCAAAAGTAAAAAAGTCGACTTGTCACTGCAAGTGAACAGCTTCGAAGAAATTGTCCTTTTTTATATTTTCATTCCAGTGAGCAATTTTATCGTCCTTCTTAATAAACAAACCACAAGACATGCCAAATGAAGTCGCGACGAGATTTGTTCATTTGGAATAATGGATTTTCAGTGTTGTTGATGATGACAAGGTGGTGCTTGTGGAGAAAAAGTAAGAAAAACTGAAAATAAAAGTTGTCATGATCAGAAGTAGGTGCACCATGCACACGTCCACTAGGGAATTCATATCATCTTTCATCATTCCACTAGGGAAAATAAATGAGATTTCTATTGCTTTGTGACTAGATATAGGTGCAAAAGAAAGCCGTATAACATAATGCAATGTGCTCTGGGCAGAAAGATGGAAATGATTACTTTTTTGTGGAACTTTCCTTCAAGTAAAAAAGTAGCATCATTGGTGGTGGTGGTGGTTTATACTACCACAAAAAGTACATAGCTTTCTTGTTGTCAGTATCACATGTCATGACCTAACAAAGTCTCAAAAAATGTGTACGAGGTATACCTATTTCCCTTGGTAGTAATATCCTCATACACTCTTTCCAGAAAGCAGCTCCTCCAGCAACACTAATAAAAATGAGATAGTGTCAGGTTGAAGGTTCAACGAAAGCTTGCGTCTAGTAGTAATCAGGTCAGAAGAATTCAGTAGAAAGAAGAAGCAAATGTCCTGGTTAAGAAATATGCGATACGTTGGGACAATTGTCTCTTCAGTTTCATTTTTCATTAGACTCCTTCCTTACAAACATGAAGAATGAATTGACCGTGCTCCGTCTCTTTTTATATGTACTTGTCACCTTGAAGCATCTAAACACTTTAAGAATGCGGCCAATAGTATTGGAATTGGAAATAGGGGAGAGCCTTGTCGTCTTTCGACCAAAAATCTTCTTTTAGTTCCTCCGACTACAAAGACACACGTATTTATTACCTTCTCCGATGATAAAACACTTCATTTTTTCCATTTTATCTCTTCTCTGAACACTACAAGTTATCGGCCTTCATTTTAAACGGGAGAGGGCGATGTTGCTACTGATAGGGTGGTCAACCAGGAGGCACAATGTGTAATGCATCACACATTGAAAAGAGACATGGTGTAAAGGAAGGGAGCAGAAACACGACAATTGAGAAACAATTTTGCTCCAGATATATTGAAGTACCGTAAGCATACCACTTTTACTCTTCAGGTGTTTGATAATTTTTTTTTTAAACTACGGTAAAATTTCATCTTGCTTCACAAAACGAATGAGAGTGTTGGCGTATAATCATTTATTTATATGCCAATAATTGTTTTATCACTGCATTTTCCTTCCGCGGTGAGTGGAGAAGGGGTATAGGCAGACTGACAAAACAAAATAAAACGTGTCATCATGAGTCTACTATTCAATATCTTCTTCATATTCTTTTCAATTCCCAGAAATTGATTCTTGTCAAAAGAGGTCACTCTTACATGTCACCTCTCTACGAATGTTTTTATAACATGCTAGCAGACAATTTATAGATATACTAGCTTGCAAAGGTATCTGCAGAAAAAAAATCTCAAAAGGCTACCGAGTTCTGAGAACAGAAAAAGACGATGAATGGAAAATTATTACAGTAAAAGTACACAGGAAAGGATTGTTGAAAAACTTTTGGCTTCGTTTGGTTTCTATACTGTCTTTTCAATTCTTGCACAAGTTCTTCAAGTATACTATTCCATTCACCAATTCAATACTGAATGAAGAACCATGTATGGTATTAAATAGCAGTTTTTCCTATTTTTTCTGATCCTGAAATGGTAAGGAAGCACACAGTCACAATAAATAGGTAAAGTGTGCTTCTGGGACTCAAGCAGCGGCAAATATGACAGACATCTAATCTGGTTTTCGCTCTTTTATGTACCTTGTGAACCACAATGGAATTTTTCTAGCTCAGTTAAAACTTTTGTTGACACTTTATATGCCATCTTGCACCTGGAAAATGTAAATGCATTTATGTTATATCTGCTTGTATAGTACACCCTTTCGACTGCTCGTGCGTCAAACTTTCATCTAAACTCAAAGCGTATCGACATTAAGCACAGATGGATCAGAGCAAAACTGAAGCGGTGCAATAATAAGTGTAATGGAACAATATTTTTTGGAAGAAACTTTTCTTCAAATACAAGTAGTAGAGGAGTGAAAAGAAAAATAGCACAAGTTTGGAAAAAGATCATATGACAGAAAAGATGAAATACTTTTTGTTACTTTGTTCTTTGCTCTTTCTCGCCACCAACATCAGTGATCACTCTGTTTGTGCTTGTGTGTAAAAATATCTGTACAATATGCTTATTGTACTACCTAGACGCATATCTACAATGACTTCTGAAAGGACAATACAAAATACAAATACTCAAGTGGGACAGGAAACAAGCAAAGTGATAGAAAAAGTTTGAACGAGAAACAAATCGACGTAAATAAACACGAGTAAAAAGACAAACAACAAAAACAAAACGATTCAAAACAATATACCTACATAATACATACCTAAAAGTACATGATTTATTGAACGCTTACTTTAACGCAAAGTAGAGTAAGAATTTTTAAAGTTTTACTTTTAAATTTTGAACATTTCTGTATACTTTAATATATAAAGGTAGAACGTATGTAGGTATTGAAAGGAGAAGGAGCAAGAACGTGTGGTTTGTTGAAGTGTCAAGAATAAAGTGGACCAAGAGTTTTCTCTGAAACAGATGTGTTTAAACATGTACTTTTTAGATGAATAGGGACATTCTTTCAGTAGTCACCTAGTAGCTCCATTCCCGCAACCACTGTCACGGCAGTGCCATCAGGAAAGAAGTATGTATCAGTGGTTCAAATGAACGAAAATGAAGAAGAGTAGAGCTCTTGATATCTCATTCATATGACAGCTGCTACTACTTCTATTCTACTTACACTTGTCTAGTTTTTGCCTTTAAGCGGAAGCCCTCCAAAAAAAGTATATTTTTAGTTATTCGACACTACTTACAAAAGTAACTTTTTCTTCGTATTTCTTTCACTGCTGTTTTCTTAACATTTTCTCGCTTTCTTTCCTTCTTTTCTATTCGTATGTAACAAACTGATGTGGTCCACCATGACTAAAGTATGATATCCTCTTTCGCGTATACTACTGTACTGAAAGAAATACGTATAAACGTGTGAAAATAAAGAACAGGCAAGCACAAGGAAAAAGAAACAAAGAAGAATGGAAATGAATAGCTGCTGCCTGTCTACATTTTGGCACAATCGCTTTCCTTGTATATTCTTTATTCATTCTCGTATCCTATTAAGCCACGTGATACTTTACCATATTTTTCCTCTGTTACCAATGCTCATTCATCTGCATGCTTGGCGTTGTTGGCATAATGTCCGTATGTGCTGAAAAGCACGTTTCCTACTTTTCTGTATGAGAGTGTTCTTAGTTTAAGCCATTTTGAAAATGTGTTGAAGCTTAGCAATACTTCTTTTTTTGTTTTCTTCTTTCCCTAGTCGCTGCTAGCAAAATAGCCAAGTTCAATTTTTATTCTGCATGTTTCTTATCACGCCCTTCTCATACCAACATTTAATATATTATGTAACGCGTGCCATTGTAAAAGTTTTATAAGGACAAAAGTAAATTTTGTATTGTCATTTTCTGTCCTCAATTTTCCTACTACCCCCTTCTATTTTCCTGCCATCTCCTCCCTAGAGATTTTTTTTTCTTATGAAAATTTGCAAGAGAGAAAGAGCGAGATTGATAATGACAATAATAATATGAATAGCATAACGACGACGAGGAAAACACGATGTTGTACGCTTTTTGGTGAGAAGGATGTTGCTGTTGTTGATGATGATGACTACGATGATAATCACGACAACAGCGCTGATGATAATGAAGACTAGACACAGACGCTCATTCTCTTTCTTACTAGCTTGAATTTACTTTATATATTATGCAACTACAACAGGCAAAACCAAGTAACAATAATAATAGAATGGGATGTCTTGCTGAGAAATCCACTGGAAAGTTTTTTTTTTCTTCCGAATGTATAGAAAAGCAGAGAAGGGAGAATTCGTTTTACTTTGACACTGCGTACATGTACCCTTATATTGGGGTAGTATAGTAATCATATGGCATCAGATAGTGTTTATAGCCAGAAAAAAAGGGAAAAAATACATATGAGGAGCAGCAGGAGGGAGAAGGAGGGAAGTAGGTGATGGTGATGCATTAGCTAGATTGAAATCTGGACAGATGATACATATTACTTTTTACTATGATTATAATAGATACACGGCGCATTGTGTTGAAGCATGGTGGCGATGATGATCATAATGATGAGACAACGTGAAAGAAGAAAAAGCTTTCTCTTTTGTGTTAGCCTTCTACTTTGACAGTTCTCGAAAGCAAGATTATATATAGAGTGTATAGTAATTCTGTACTCCTGTATACTAGTAGAGTGGTTTAATGGGAAAAGTAGATATATGCAGAGAAGCAAGAGAAGTAGCTGTACTTAATGGAAGAATCTGGGCGTATGTTTACTTTAGTAAGTGTGAACTTAGCCAGCTAGCAGTCGCTTTAGCTAGCAGAAAAAGAAGGTAAATGATATGCACAGAATGTTATCAAAGAAGAATACGAAGAATATGATGATAATGGTATAGTGCTACATAATCAGAAAAGGGAAATATAGGCGGAGTCTCTATAACTATTCCATTCTATTTATGGGAACATCATTTCCTCCTTCGTGAAAAGATCATGAAGGCAGCAGCAGTAGTAGTCAGAAGTTGGTACATATTGAATAATATATGTACTTTCTTTACTGCTTGCTTCTATAATAATATGATAATTTTTGCAAGCTAAATAGAGCGAAACCGAGTGGAGGAGTAAGATGGAAAAGAAAGTAGACTAAATATATGCGAGTAAAATCATCATTACGATGATGACCATGATGAAAGTACATACCTACGTATTATTATGTACACTGAATGCTTATGCAAATGTAGAGAAAATCATAGACTAGCATTTTCTCATTTCCTTTCATCCTTCTTATGCTCTGCTGCTTCGTCTTTACATTTTTTTACCTTTTTAAAGTTTACCTTGAGGCTGCCTGCATGCTTAATATTAGTTGGTGGTGTATGTGTGCTGTAGAATGTTGAGATGAGAAAAAATCGTAAAGCTCTTGTCATTTTTTTATTTTGTCTCTTTTACTTTTGTCGTCGTAAAGTGGAAAGAGTAATATGCAGCTAAACAGACGTTGCTTGAGAGCGTGTTTAATTAATTGTGATGATGATGATGATGAATAAGAAAGTGTTTCTTTGTGTTTGTAACTATTCTGAATAATCATAAATTGTATGTATGCATACATTTACTGTTAGGCTTTAGAGAAAATTATGAATTTTCCATTTTCAAAAACATTCTATTACTCAGTTTTTAGTTGAGCCACACCACACAACTATAACAGGTAACGAATGCAATATCTCCTCAACTAAAGAGTGTCTCAGAATTTGCATATTTGTAAAGCAAACTAGACTCACGTGAGCCCATAATCATAGAAAGGTAAAATAAAATGGATGGTTTGTGTGGCTCATCTATTAAAGCTAAAGTCTGTCAATTTTAACTTTTAAGATTCTGTGCGTTCTTATACGCATAAAATCTCGTGTTTCACATTGTTATTTCTATAAAATACGAGTCATCCCCCAAATTCAGAAAATCTATTCAAGTGAAAACCAAAAGGCGTACTTTTGAAGAGGCCTATACTATGCCTGCGTACGTAAACTTTACCTTCATACTCATCCACTCCCTGACTCCCTGCTGCATCATCCATTTAATTCAACCAATTCCAATTACAATAAGCATTTTGGTGGGTTCTATTTTTTTAACTTTACATATTTTTCATTTTTACAGATGTGGAGCTAGTAATGACTTTCTTAAGATATTTGTTCACGTGGACGAGCACGGAGTGAACGAGAGGACACCCTGGTCATCACTGCTGTGTGGCTCATCCTTCAATCAGTCTTTCTACTCTTCTTCCAGGCATCTCGTCATTCAATTTCATTCTGCACCTTCTTCTTCTTCTCCTTTCTTCAACACAAATAATGCTACAATTTCTTCCGCCACCTCTTCAAGCTCAACAATGCCAGGAAAATCTTCCGTTTCCCCACTATCCACCTTAGGATTCTACGGTCGATTTCGATTTCTTAATTCAAGTGAGTGCATCATTATGGTACACTGCTTCTTTTATTTGCCCTTACGCACACAAATAGTCAGTTTGAAGTTCTACTCTACCATTCTATTCATGATATTATCATCAGTGGTACTGGTCTGGTAAAGGTGTGGTGACGACAATGTGGTGATGATGGTGGTGGCAGTTTTACTGAACCAACTGCTTGATACCCCCACAGATTTATTACATTAAGCCATTATTTTCCTCCAAAATATATTGCATTCAAGTACACCTACTTCTCCAATTGCTAAACTGTAATAACACTGCCAGTTACCTAAACACTCTAATTCTCATACGTACGTACCTATCTCCATTCACGTCTTTTTAGCGCCATGAAAAGCAAGTGAAAAATGGTTTACGACTCTCATGCAGTAGTACAAACTACTTTTACATTAGCCAATCTCATTCATGACCATACATAAAAATAGAAAGAAAGGCATTTTTGAAGATGAATGTAGCTAACTACTAAATGCACTGTACGCAGTTTGAAGACTAGCAGCATGTTTAACCCATAGCAGCACAAGAAAGGCAATTGGTTCTTCACCGTTTGACAAAGTAGACTTTGCTGTATAGAAGGGGACAGACAAAGAAATGTACACACTCGTCTTGTTATTATACTATAGATTTTATATACTATTCCCCTGCCGTTTAATACAAGGATTCATTTATGTACCGTATTACACGTTTGAGTGACTGTATATCTAGTGTTATTATTGTGAATGGATGTACCTACCCACCATTCCACTTACTCGACTAAAATGAATGGTTTACAAAAGCTATTATGGTAAATTAAGCAAATTTCACCAAGTTCTTCTCTCCTTTTTCTCTTATTCTTTGCAATGTAGTAAAAACTGGAGATGCTTACATACTTTGGCAGAAAAAAAGTCCTAGTAGTGTTGGTCTAACTTGTCTGCACACACCACACACAAACAGGGTTCAATAGAACACACACAGTCATTTTACATTTTCACAACTTTTTTTCTCTTCTCTTTTTTCCCTCTCTTGTGGCATTCAAAAGAAAAGCAATAGAATAAAAGAAGAGAAGGGAAAGAATGCTCGATTAAATTACATTAGTATTCGTATATGTACATCAATCTGTATTTACAGCAACCAAGTGTTCTCAAGAAAGAATATCACAAGGAGAAGAAGCGAAGAGGAAAGCGAGGAAAATAGAAAACAGGTTAAATGAAAAGAAACACTGAGGATGCCGCAATGTAATATTCCTTTTGTCTTTCTACTTTGGTATAAACGGTATGTTTTTTTTTGCAGGAAAAGTGAAGCTGATGTTTGAGTAGAATGGAGCAAAGTCCTTTTTTGCATTATTACAAGACCCATTGTTGTAAGCTTAGTTTTTTAAAAAACAACCACACAGTAGATTCCATTTTTTATATTTTAGCGCCTTAGTTTCTTGTCTTGTTGAAAGTGGCTGGCATACACGGTAAACTATTAGTTGTTTGTCCTTGTACGAAAAGAGTAAAAATATGAAAACGAATGCTACGTATATATGGCTTTTAAAACACTACCAGAAGATTTCTTCCAACAACACACAATGTTTAATATTGGATACGATGTGTGTAAGTTCCAGTGTACACAAGTGTGCCGGCTCGAGGCATAAAATGCGATTTCGTATTAAAAATTTGTTCAAATGAACGGAAAAAATAAGTTGTATTCCAAAAGGCAGCAATGCATTGGAATAAAAGAGAAAACGCGGAAAGAAGCGTTTTTTTGGTTTCTTTGAGTGTTGTTGCACCAAAGAAGTTTGTAGACGAGATGGTAGTAGCAGCAGCAGCAGTTGGAAATATGGTGTGTTAATATACATAAATTATGCATGTACATAATATCTAGCAATGATAGCTATATACCAACTGTAAGAGTAGTGTGTATAGCTAGCTATAGTGATGTAATATTAAAGTTGAAAAGGGTACATTTTGCGTAAAATGGGAGGAGAATGGAAGAAGTTGAATGCATTTTTATGGTTGGTGTAGAGTAGAGCAGTGTACACTTGAAAAATTGTAATTCATGTACGTGCCCTGTTCACTCGTCGTTGGCGGTGATGCTGCCGCCTTTTTCAACAAAAGTAGTTGTGGAATGATATGTGTGAGCAAGTTTTCAAATATTTTTTATGTCAAGCTCCCAGCACATTCATTACTCTTTGAGTGCAATATTCATAAGGTACATATATGCTAGACTAGCAGTAGTAGAAGCATAGGCACTTTATTTAGAACCTTAGTAGAAGTACACAAATGGACTTTGTTTTCCATGCTTTACAATTACTCTCTAATTTTTTTCCAGAATAGAATATTTAGGGAGCCCTTGTAGCAAAGTCTAGCCATACAAATAATGCAACTTAGGAATTTAGGATATAGGCAAGATCAGTAAAAGTTGAGAAAACGCTGTTGGACCAGATACGAAAGGGGCCACTGACGCTGCGAATATTTCTTTTAAAACAACATCAGAACTGTCGGTATCACATCCCTAAACTGCAGCTATGGCCATGCTCCTGTAGTAATTTGCTTAGAAGAATCTGAGCAAACCAACAGTTCAGTCTTTATTGATATCCTTCATTTATTTTCTTTGTTGAGCATTAATTGATGTTCTCGATTACATGCTTTATGAAAAACTCCTTTAATTTGCAAAAAAAAAAAAAAATCTTTTCAATTTTTATAAGTAAGCCGTAAATTGTATTTATTACAAGGTTGTGCTCTATATGCAATTCTACCTAATTGAAAATGTAGTTTTGTGAATTGTATATTCAACTGACTCCTTAAAGAAACTTTACAGTCCTAGTTTTTATGCTTTTATTTCTTCAAAAGATTGTGATAAACAAGAACACACGCCAAACGTCACTTTGAACACTTTATTATATTTTCTGCTCGTGTAAAAAGGTAGCACACGACTCACAATCAGGCAAGAATTTACTTATAAACAATTAGTTCGACTATCTGAGAGCATTAATGCTTACCCAAGTCTAGTATAGTATTTATACATGCTTAAACCTTGTTTTCCCCTCTGATTGCATAAGCGTCTCGTCAGACCAGTCAAAGCCTGGGTAAAATAAACTTTTTTCAAGTTCCTAGACACACAGTAAAAAAATTCGATGGAGAATAGAATTTACGACCTGATGTGTGCATTAAGGTCACATACTTTTTTGGAAAAGTGGGAAAGGTACTTTATAGCAGGATGGCAGTAATGTCATCTTATAATACGCATGCGATATACTATGTCTTCGCCCGTGTCCTAAACGAGCAATAAAATAAAATAGAAGCAAACTTTTTTCATAATGTTGTATGAAAAAAGGGATTATGACTGTGAGTTGACATGCTTTAGTTAGTCTGGTGTGCGTGGACAAAAAATGCACATTTCGTGTATAAAGTTATTAGTCTAACCTTAAATAAAAGGAAAGGGAACGAATATAAATAATGTGTGCATTCGCTTTCTCGATTTAAAAAAATTTAGATTCCAGAATACATTGACTTTTTGGGCAAAACCTGAAGAGAAAGAAAGTCAGACTGTATTTATGGGGGAAACGTTTTTACTTGTTGTAGCTTTTAGATATATGAGAAAGCTGTTCCCTACTTGTGCTTTTGATCCACAGAAGCTGGATTTTTTATCGAAAGAAGAAAAGTGCTGAATGAAGTGAAAAAAAGTTTTTTTTATTCACTTTGGTCTTATCCCTTTGTACATCACATTCACTCTCATGTTTTCCCTTTTCTTTTAAGAGTTGCTTGATTTTGGCTTTTTGGTTAGATTGTGTGTGTAACTTTGCGTTTGGTTTGATCTAGATGGCTGGTTGATTTTCCCCTTTGAATTCAAGCTTTCATGGCTTCTTCTCAGCTAACAGATATTTTGTACCCAGGTAGTTGAGGTTTGGTGGGGTACTTAAATACAACAGTGGAACTTATCGTCATCTCGTTATATCAATAAAAGTCATTTGACGGAATAAAAAATGCTGTGGTTTGTGTGTTTAGTACGGTATTTTGTTTTTGGGGTAGCTATAAACTCTAGCAGTTATCTGGCAAACTAGCATCACGCGATGAAATGATGAGAAAATGATGGTAATACAAAATTGTGTACATAGACTGAGTATAGCTGAG
>JAHZMZ010004471.1:0-10678 GCA_027743805.1 Lepidocyrtoides sp. E14 | reverse complement strand
ACATAATATGCTACTAATTGAAATTTAATGGTCAATTATACAGTTATCACAGAAAGATATGAGAGACCTGCAGCTTTCCCTTCACACTGTTTGTCACATTCCCTCGTCACAATCACAACAACAACAATGCACGGGGCCACTGGTCACAATCACTAATATCCCATCGGTGCGTTTTTTAATTACCAACCAATCACAACAAGTATCACTTTTACAACACTTAGAATGCTGCTGATGGCCCTTACGGAAGCGGATAATGGAAATTCGCTTGACAAGTTCATGAAATTTTCTAGTCCACAATCGAGACTTGGCAAGCACCTTGATTCCGCATCCAAAATACTGTCTGCAACTGTCAACTTTGTTTTGGTAAAGTTTTGGCTTCTGTTTGATTAGTAATAATATGCTGCCACCACTGCTACTGGTGAGGCTTGTATCTCTACGGGTGCCGACCATATTCCACCATTCTTTACATAGGAATTAAATTCCCAGCGTTCCGTCAAAAAGGAGTAAAGACGCGGCGAAAATGTCGAAGAAGATATAAGATATGTGTACAACTGCAGTCCTCTTTTTTACAGAGAACGTGTTTCCTCAACCGAACTTGGAAGCAGTCCGGCGCTGCTGATGATCATAACAACTCATGCACACAAAAATCCACATTTGATGTAAAAAAATGGTGCAGTAGTAAGCAAGATCGCAAATCGGTCAGCGATAAGAAGAGTTGTTGCCTTGCCTTACTACTTGAAAACAAGCTCCTCTATTTTTTCTCTCTCAAGAGAAGTTGTAGTAGTAAAATTAATTGATAAATTACGTCCTGAGCAAATGCTTATACTTGAATGCGGTCAAAGATCTTGATGGCCACTGACTTTGTTCCAGATGAGGCTTTTCAACATATACTCCGTTAGGTACGTATATGGAGTACTAAAAGGAAAGAGATAATATTCTTCTTAAGTTGCTTCAGCATGGTTTGTAGTATAAGTACTTGTAAAGGCGTCGATACCACCACTACATTGAATTTATTTGTTAGAACACCAGCACCCAAAGCAGAGATGATGATGATGATGGTGAACAAACAAGAAAACCTTTTTCGCTGGTGATGATGATATGAAAAGAATGAAGCTTTGAAATACTTATGGATATTATGCACATGTACGGCCACTCAGTACTACTATCACGGTGGTGGTGTGGTGTGTCGCATGGTACAGTGTGTAATAATTTTTATGTACCACTGAACGGAATGACTTACTTAAAGACTTAACGCAAATTATGACTATATCATCATCATATCATCATCCTTCTAAGCCAAATCTTTTCTTATTTTTCCATTCTGTCCGCTCATGGAATCAAAAAGCTTATTATTATTACGACTATTACTTTCTGTACATATTTTACACGAGTATGTGTAGCATATGAATGTTTTGCTTGGAAAATATAGTAAAAACTGAAAGGGAAAAGTCGAGGACGCTAGCCAACCGCTGAGAAAACCCCAAATCTGAGACACAAGAAGAGGCAAGAAATAATAATAATAATAATAATGATGAAATGAAACTAATAATCAAATAACTGTAACAGCCAGCAGCAGTAACAGCAGATTGTTGCTCCTGCTGTACTCCCTCGACAGCGCTCACTGTTCCGCTAAAGTTCAGAGAAAACTAACTCTCCACCACTTCCACTTTTTTCCCTCTTCTCCTCACTTTACTCTTCTTCTTTGTCGTCGTCTCGTTATAGAAGTATAGAACTATGTTTAGGTATTTGCAGTTTTTACGATGATGGTGATCACTCTGATGGCTTATAAAAGAGATTGGTACAAGTTCTTCATACAAGAAAACCGTTTTGACGATGATATTTGTGGTTGATGGAGAAAAACAAGTTGAAGTACAAGTAATGGTAAAAATGAAAGAGAGAAAGAAGAGCAAAGTGCTACTTGAATCAGAGAAACAAGCGGAATGGGCTAAATTTTCCAGATCCAACACTTCTTATACATATATGTACATAATATTTAGCATGGATGATGATCATGATTATTATTATCCTCTTTATTGTTAGCGTCTACTTGCACGCAAAGGCAGGTCTCTTTCAATACTGATCAGCTACATAAATAGTCATTCCTTCTGGTGCTATTATTATTAGCTCGCTGCATGATTTGTATTTTAATGGATATATACAGTGTCTTTGCTCTTGGAGCACAATTCGTAAGAATATGCAACATCAGGTTTAACTGTCAGCATCACAGTATTAGCTGAACTGCTTAAAAATATATCCATAACTATTATAGAGCTCGCGTAATAATGGTCGCAAAACATCTTTCTGATATTATTTTTGTACATGCTTTTTTCCAAATTAAACATAGGTAATAGTAATATGCTTATTGTACACAGAAGAGCAAAGACTAAAGAAAAGATGAGAAGAGACTGAAGAGAATCTGAAATCTCATGCCGAGGTTCTTTTACTGCTATTACTAATATTACTTACTACTTATAGTGTTATTGGCTAAAATGAAAATCTTAAGCCGCTTGCTGTTACATTTTAGTCAACAGTTATTACTTTTTAAGCTTCAATACCTAAATGTTGTATTCACACTACACTATTCCATATACTCATATCAATACTGACTTGCTCATTTGTGTGTCTGTTAGTTTTCAGGCTCAGGTTCATTCACTGCACCTTTTGACTTTATGCTAGCCTGGGTGATTTTTTGCCAAATTGGATGACCTACAAGGCAAATCAGTAAATGGCATTGTTACACGGATGACAATTATTATTGGAAGCAAGTACGTACTTATCGAACAGCACACATAAAGAAGCGACAATTTGAGACTAGGAAAATCAATTTTTATAGATGATTATTATGATTATTGATTCAGCTATGTGTTTATAGCTGTTTTACAACGTGTTTATTTGTATAATTGCAGTTTTGTGCTGTGAAGATTGTGGCAGTGTTGTTACAGACAAGCCTTGGACTTTCCACTTGAACGAGATTTTACTAACATCATCCTCGTATTGTACATATTTTGTAAATTTCATACAAAAAGACACTTTGTAATACGTAACATGAGGAAATACATATATGGAATTCAATTTTCATGTCAACCAAAGCATATCAATATATAGCTAGTCCACACAACGCAGGAAGAAAAAAGTATAATGTGTTGTCATTATTACAGGAATATGAATGCAGGCTGACAGGCTTATATAAATAGGTAGGTCTTATATATCGACTTAATGGCTGTAAAAGAAATCTCAGCTTACTTAATGGAGGTAGTCGAATTGATAATGACAATATTACGATGATTTAAATACTGACTCTTATCTTCCGTCTCTCGTCTTGACTTATATATCTCTTGTTCAATTTTCTCGCTACTAATATTACTCAACTTTGTACTCGGAGTTCATTTTTCATAAGGATTGTTTCAGCATCCTCCGTTACTCACTCAGCATTCTCATTGAAACTAAACACACTTTTCAACATATTGAAATTCCGCCATTAAATGCACCACGCACAAAAACAAACATTGTATTAAATAAAGCATAATAATAAAATCTACATGCCGTTACACCTTATATGGAATTTATTCATTATGCGATAAAATATAGAAGAGAATATGGTGGGAACTGAGAACTGCAGTCAAGAATAGTTTCAACTTTTTTTGGAAGTATATCGGGCTACCTTATAAACCTTCTTATCTTTCCTATCTATGTTATCTCCCTGCTTTCTTCATCTAACTATATACCGCCGCAAAGATGATACACCAACGATAGAATATTTAAAAATTGGTAGTACATATTTTAACTTCGGCGAAGCATCAATTATCAAACTAGGTAGTGTTTATCAAAGCACAAGTGTGTTGGAAATTCATTGACAGGCAACTGTTTGATAATGAAAAAAACGTAATGGTGACGTAAACTGGAGAAAAGTTTCGGTCCCAGTTTCATCATCAGTAATTAAAATTACTCTGACGTGGTAAACAATAAGGTAGACACTATTAATGTGACATTTATGCAAGTTTTGTCTTTGTAGAGTACCCACCTTTTCATGATAAAAAAATTAAAATAGCAAACTAACGAAATTGGAAATTGGGAGAATACCGATCAGAAAGTTTTCCGTGTGAAAAATCGAGATCAAATTATAATGTTCTAAAAGAGCGTTTACACGCCGCATATATTCGGCTGGTGGTAGAATATGCAGGTAAATCAGTAATTTAAGTCTGACAAGAGTTTTGTTTTGTTTCGTACTTATACGTACATTTTTGTTGTTTCTTTCGCATGACTGATTTCACTGAATTCCCTGTATTAAAATAATGAAAGTTGCAAACTTTTTGCGCGTGAAAAGGGAGAAAGGAACAAGAGTGAGTGAAAGAAACCTGCTAGACAGAAAGGAAAAGGAACTATATTCATGATCATAACATCATCACATGCATTTGGTGGTGGCGGCTTGAGCACAGTACGCTTACACTTTTAAACACGACACTGACACACAAATGCCAATACACAGACACATCAGCGCAGCACGTAACTTTTGATACTTTAATGATATGATGACTTCAACAGTATCAATGCACGTATAAAATTTGAGAAAGCTTATTTTTGGCAATACTCTTTGACAGTTTCCACTCATGCATTTGCCAAACAGTTAGGTAGCTCTCTTGTCTGCCTACCTCATTGAGAAAATTAGCAATAAAAAACTCATAACTGAATGATGCTCCTGCTGCTTCACACGCAAAAAGCTACCACCGTGAACATGTGGAAACAAACAACAAAGAATTAAACTTTGTTCTCATCGACACCATCATCATCAACCCAACAGGAATTTAAGTAAATGGAGCAGTTTTCATTTTGTCCATGCGTAGTTTCCGATTTTGCCTTTTAATGCTTAACGGATTGTTGTTTAAAAGAAAGCACATGAACAAGCACAAAAGTGGGTATCCGGGTGGTAAATATAAGTACCTATCAATGTCTTGCTAATAGTGAGCGTGTCTGCATGTCACTTTTAAACGTAGACATTCAGTGTAGAACTTTGTACTTCCATCATCACGTTCTCACTAAAAATGTTGAGAAACTTTTGCTGAAGAGAAATTGCAATTCAAAAACATCGTTTTATCGTAGCAATGTAAATGATGATGTGAGGATGAGGTGAGAGACAGCGAGGAGAATGGAGAGAGAATGTAATCATTTTCAAAAAGGAGCCCTTTTCCTTCTCAGCTCTCTTCACTGCACTCAAAGAAATTTTTCAACCTTGCTCACTCACTCACGGACGGTCCATGAGCAACTGAGAACCAACTTTTTCATACAAATTCACTGATGCCAAATCAATTTTGATGAGAACTACCTATACATCATCACACCAAGTATGTTATATTAACAGCAGCAGGAGAGAGTATAGGTATTAGTAATAAAAGTAGTAGTTTGTATGCATATCTTAATGTGATGAAAACTTGTCGGATGGATAAATGATCGCGAACGGGCATTTTAATGCAGGGAAGTAGCAAAGTAACGAGTATTCATCAACTCATGTCGTTTATTTTTACGTATGTACTTGTAGGAAGAACGCAACTGAAAATATTACAGAGATGCTGCTCTAAACATCATAATGTGAATTGCTATACGAGCATAATATTTTTTGCATTAGCCATTATTATTATGCCACCTTTAAAAAAGCAAGGATAACTTGGTAGTTAGTGCCAGTGCGGCGCGGTGGTGGTTTGCTGTGTGAATCTGAATATCTTGCAAGTTGAAGTATGTAGTTAGTGGTAGTCTTTCTCTTAACTCACACTGAGCATCATCATAATATCATGATCCATCGACAGTATCCATCTAAACAACGAAATCGTAGAGATAGATCTCTTTGCAATTGATACCACACTTGTTGAGCTGGTCTATGATGCTCAAGCTCAACTGGTGGAACTTGATTTGTTTGTGCAAGAGTTAATACAAAAGAGAGTGGCACCGTTCAAGTAAATGATAGATAAGCACATACATTAGCCACATGTACTAATATGTTTTCGTTAGTTAGTGTACACATTACTACACATAATAATTGTAATATTGTATCCGATAACTCTAAAAGAGGCTGTTTGCGTTTGCCACTTTGGCAGTGATAAAAAGAAAAGGACAAAAACAACAACCTAGTATACTGTTGTTGCTCTGCATTGAATGCAAATTCCACATACCGCATCGTCATTTCTTTTTTTGTCTTGCTAAAAATTGCACGCGTTACATGTGTACAAAGTGTGTATCTCAATCGCACGGACCTAGATATATAGACACAATGTCTTGAATCAAATTCTCTTACAAACAAGTTATGCCTACACATGTATCTATGAGCATCAACGAACCGTATAACTGAATCATTTAGCATACACATCTTATTTACTCTCCATAATGAATTACTGTACTCATGTGTGAGTCCGTAAACTAGTAGTCATTAAAAGCAACATGTAACGTATTCTCTATTCAAACGTGTTATGTGATACACGTTTACATTTTACATGCAAGTAACTAAAAACATTTTATACTACGACTAAGTGCAGAGAAAGAAATGAAACAGAAATTATAGAAATGCACTGTTTTAACCATGATTCTTTTCGAATTTTATTATTGATGATATTTGCAACTTTTTGATATCCATTTTGCAAACGGGAAAATTTTGTGAAATCAACATGACACTAATACTGCATTAGCACCACCACCACCACTCTTGTTTTGTCCCGGCCTGATTTTTGAGTTTTAGCTCTGTTGCTTGATTGAGTGTTTTTTATAAGCTTATTGTTTGATTTTATACGGATATTCGCATCATTTGTTTGGAAATTTTGAAGTAAAGGTAAATGAATAGATAGCTGATACATTTAACAGATACATAATGATTTGTAACAAGCCAGAAATGGGGCAAATTTTACTGCACTAAGCGTTAACTAAAATGCTTTAAGTCTGTGGTCATTATAATGAGTTAAAGTACACACTCATACCTAAATGGTAGTACAATCCACTTTGTAATTCACTCATACACTTGGCTGCTTCTTTTGTAGCTTTACTTACGTAAGCAGTTGCGTACATGTGTTATTTAATCAGCGTGGAACAAACAGCAGAAGAGAACAGCTTCACAGAGCGTTGAATATGGAAAATATCATGGAACGTCATCATATCAGCAGACGATGATGATACTGATGCTGTACCTTGGATGAAAATAGGAGAGTTGCTTTTTAATTTGCAAAAGCATCATCACATTTGCATAGAATATGTTTTTACATGCTTTTAAGAACACGGACAACAATTCCATGTTGCTAGTAAAAAAGTTTATACTACATAAAAATAATGCTGTTGCTGCATCGTAAATCTTAGTCAATATTTACAATTTTCAGATGTACGGAACTAAAGAATATTTCATTAGCTACAGCTATAGTTTACAAGTTCATAAGTATGTAAAGGAAAATCCTGGTCAGCGTTCAGCATGCATGCATGCATTACTACCTCTAAAAATTGAAACTGCAGTGCTGACTT
The DNA here is from genome assembly GCA_027743805.1 of Lepidocyrtoides sp. E14. Taxonomy (NCBI): domain Eukaryota; kingdom Metazoa; phylum Arthropoda; class Collembola; order Entomobryomorpha; family Entomobryidae; genus Lepidocyrtoides; species Lepidocyrtoides sp. E14. The sequence goes on along the minus strand of JAHZMZ010004471.1, from coordinate 3,190 downwards.
TACCTACTGCACTTGGCAGCAAAGTGGCCAAAAGTGGTAGCTGAAATTTATTTGCCTGGACAAAAGAGCACATGCATGTTTCTCGCTTCACATCATTGTTGCCAACAAATTTTCCTGTTCTTTAACCGTGCTGGCTGATTCACATGTTAATTGGTTTAATCACCATTAGGTTATGATGATACATAAATAGTGCATAATGTACTCAGTATGGAACCTTTAGTTTTTGTAAGATAAAATCGTATATGACATAGGTCCCAGTTCCAGGTGTTATAACTAAAGATATGAATAATAAGTATTTAGAGTGAAACTTTCAAGCTAGTGCATTGTAAATATCAATATATTACCATGCATGTTCGTCCATCCGAACAAGCATTGCCACATGATAACTAATTCTAGTAAAGTACAACTGTTGTACTGTTTAAATGGTACCTACTACATACCAATTTGGTAATTTGTATGAAAATGAAAACCTTTAGCTGCCACTTTCTACACTAAACGGTCTCACGTATTCAAAAGTAGCAAACAGCCTTGAAGGAGTATCATGTTTCGTTTCATGTGAAAAATTCGTAACGCTGTTCTTGCCAATTCCCACAGATATTTTTTCGTATTAGGAAGAAAAATGTTTCAGCATGCCCCTAACCATTATGTCTTATTGATTCTCTGGGAGAGTAAATAAATTACTTGTGGCCAGGTCGGTAATTTATAACTTGTAAATTCTCTTAACTAACATTTCTCCAGTCACTACAACTTTATGATTACAAATGTGAATGTAGCCAGTTTAACGGCGTGTACCAATGTATGGAGAAAGTAGTTGATTGAGAATGGACAATTAGTAGTCAGGGCTAAGCGTCTAAGAAAAATGAACGCATACATAATTAATGCAGGGCATGGCACACTAAATTAAGTAGCTAGCAATTTTATTATTTGGTTACGAGTGAATATTCAATTACTCGCAAGTACTTGACTCTTATAGCATTATGCATAAAACATTTGAGGATTTCAGAGGTTCAGATTACAACTGAGCAGCAATTTCTGTCTTCCAAACACAGGCCAGAGCTCTCATCACAAAAGTCTTTGTCCGATTCATTTTTGAAGGTCGTTCGGATAGACGGACCATTGGATAATAATAACATCAACCAGACCAACTTTCATTCAGCTCTTGGTAAACAAAATTTATACAGTTTTCGTTTTGTTTTCTTCTGCCTACTTCTTGTGACCCGCACTTATCTTTATTACATGACATATGGAGGTGCATTGCTACAGTTTCTGCCGCTACATTGACGCTGACGTCAATCGGTAACACATTTACATCCTCCAATCATCTTCTCACTTCTTATTGAATTATATGAGAATAAGTAAAATATAATCCAAAAAAAAGAAAGTTCCATTTCGAGCATATACACGCATGAATATATAGACACAAGAACAAAAGGGGAAGAAGAAAAACAAATGATATTTTGGTACAAGAAACTTCGCTTTGAAAATATTATTTTAGGTACATCTCATAAGAATCAACAAATATCACATTCTCCTTAAAAGACCTTAATATACCAATATATGTTATTGGAAATAAAAAAAGCTTAGTACTAGCACAGATGAAAAATATTGCCATTTTCCCCTTTTATTATTGATGATCCATTGCCATTGAGTCTGAGTTGCCATTATATAGAATAGCTGCCTTTCCTTTTTCTACAATATGAGTTATTCTCTGCAATTTGTCTTTGCAAGTGCTTCATTCATCTAAATTAGCTAGAAGAGCAAGCTACATTGTAATATGAGCGCTGGATAGACCGAGTTATAAAAAGACAAAAAAGATGTATGAGTGCATTTTCAATGTCCGATCTATCATAATATTATGATGTTCCATGCAATAACAACAAGCAGAAAATCTCAAGCTAATTCCATTTATTAAAGTAAATATGAAAATGTTTATATCGTTCATGGTAGTATTATACATTTACTACATTATTGACCATACAATGTTCGCATTACAATGACCACAACCAAAGACAAAGACAGATTGGACGAAAATCTGAACTATTATGTTAAATATAATTATACTGTGTAGATGACTATAAAAATTGACTGTAACCAATTTTTTTTAAAGTTTGGAGCAGATTCATAATTGGTTCATTTGTTTTGTTACCAATATTCATAGGTAGAAGTTAATTATTATTGAGATATGTTTATGTTTATAGAAAAGTATGAGCTACTAGTGACTTTATTTGGAAAGTATTGAAAATCAGTGGAGGGTACCTCCATGACGTACCCTGTTATAACACTGCACATTGCATTTCTGAGCAAAATTGTCGAAGCGTCTACATGCATCAATAATATCTCACACGTCGACACTCGGCCAACAATGACGACTAAGTTTTGGAGGGCCTGGAAGAGCGAGTGCAATAATTGGAGAATGGGTACACGACAGTAGGAGAACAGTTTGCTACAAAGTTACAACGGAGAGGACATGAATGAAGGAAATGTTACTCATAAATTCTAATGACTTTTAAATATTAATGGCTTTTATTCGTTGTTGGCATTTGGCATTTTACGAATGAGTTTGTGTAAATGTGGCGTGCGTAAGAATCCATGATTCAACAAAATAAAAATAAAATGAACTGTACGGCACAACAAAATAGGTACATCATGATTATTAGCAGCTTGTATAATTCGACTTGCCAATTTTTGTAGCAACGCAATTGACACTGAAATGATAACGTGCATTGAAGGTTGGACTGGAACCTTTTGTTGCTAAAATGAACTAAAAACCAATAACAATAAAACAGAGCTAAAACTACTCTTCATTTTGTCGTACGTGAAGTCTATGCATGTAGTAATCATTAATGTCTAGCAAGCAGACATATATTGTGAATATTATACTACGCAGTCATTCATATTTAAATTTTTAATAGTTTTTTAATACTCAAGTAGTTTAACATTAGCGTGAAATGGAGCATTTCATGTCATGAAATGATCCATAAATTATCTATCCGCCATGTAATGTTGAAAATTGCAAACCAATTTCTCCAAACTCACCTAGAGTTAGACCGGACTCATTGTTATGCATAGGTAATAATAGCTTACGGATGAGATTTTCTAAGAGTGATAATAAAAGGTATGTCTATTCTAGTCGAATTAAAACTAAATGAACCCAAAACTCAATTGAAAGACTTGAAACAGGTTATATGTG